>JAIUZE010066858.1:0-29175 GCA_022085475.1 Heliosperma pusillum
TTAGTCTTATTTGGAATATTGAGTAATGTTCCAATTAGACTATCAAACACATTCTTCTCTACGTGCATGACATCAATGCAATGCCTAACATACAAGTGCTGCCAATATGGAAGTTCCCAAAAAATTGACCTCTTTGTATGATATACTCCATCTGGTGGAGGTACGTACGGTTTTCTGAAATCTGTAGTTATATTCTTAACTTGATCGTAGTACTCTTTTCCACTCAAAAACAAAGGGGGTTTCCTATGCTCTGTTTTCCCATAAAAAGCCTTCTTCTTCCTTCGATATTGATGATTTTCATGTAGAAACTTCCGACCTCCCATGTACGCATATTTACCACTATGCTCCAACCAATCAGATTCAGTGCCATCCCCGCATACCGGACATCCCTTGTCAGTTTTCAGTCGGTATCCAGAAAGGTTACCATAAGCAGGGAAGTCATTAATTGTACAATACAACATAGCATGCATTTGAAACCAGGAGCTAGTAGCTGCATCAAACACCCGTACCCCAGCATTCCACAGGAGTTTCAAGTCTTCAATCAGAGGAGCCAAATACACGTCAATGTCATTTCCAGGTTGCTTAGGGCCCGAAA
Organism: Heliosperma pusillum; assembly: GCA_022085475.1. Taxonomy (NCBI): domain Eukaryota; kingdom Viridiplantae; phylum Streptophyta; class Magnoliopsida; order Caryophyllales; family Caryophyllaceae; genus Heliosperma; species Heliosperma pusillum. The sequence continues at coordinate 596 of JAIUZE010066858.1, forward strand.
TTAAGAGTGTTAACATAATATATTTGCTCTTAGTGGTAAGCCAAGGAGGAAGATTGTAAATTATCAACATTACTGGCCAACAACTGTGTTGGGTGCTTAAAGTTCCAAAAGGATTAATTCCATCGGTGCAAAGTCCTAATCTTAAATTTCTGGGCTCTTTACCAAAATCTGGAAAGGTTCGATCAATTGTTCTCCATTGGGGAGCATCAGCTATATGCCTAAGTTTGCCATCTTTCTTCCTGCCCTTTTGATGCCACAACATGTACTCCGCATCTTTTTTATTTGAAAAAAAAACGTTTAAATTTTGGTATTATTGGTAAATACCATAACGTTTTTACAGGACTCCCTTTCTTGCAACCATTACCATTGTCTACGCACTTATATCGTGACTCACCGCACTTTGGGCATTCTTTTAATTCACTATACTTTTCACGGTACAAAATACAGTCCTTTCGGCATGCATGAATCTTTTGATAAGTCGTAGCTAATGGGCATAGTAGTTTCTTGCACTGGTATGTGGTGGTGGGAAGCTCATTACCTTGTGGCAACATTTGAGACAAAAGTTCTAATAAGGATGTAAAACTCTTATCACTCCACCCATTTCCCGCTTTCAATGTGTACAGTTTCAACACAGGTGATAAAAGAGAAAATTTAGAACAATTCGGGTACAAAGGTTTCTTGGAATTATCAACCATTCTCTGAAATATAATTGGACACTCCACAATATCTTCTTCAAGATCGTTCATCATCCCATCAATATTATCATTATTATCAGGCTCTACATTATCATCCATATCAATATTTTCAGAGATTTCATCGTCATTTTTATCCCCAGCATCAATCTCATCCTTATCTCTATCATTAGTTCCAAAACTTACGTTGGTACAAATATCATTATCACTCTCTCCATGCCATATCCACACATTATAATCTGATTTAAATCCTTTTAAAATTAAATGCTCTGCAATTCATCTCTAGAATTCACCCTTTTACGATTTTGACATAAGGTACACGGACATACGAATTGATTATCCCCATGTCGTCTTTGATGTTCAACAGCACAATTAAGAAACTCCTCGAGTCGTTCAAGATAAACAAAATCACGCTTTCCATACATCCAACTTCGGTCCATAATCTAGTTAATACACGCGTATATGAATGGGTATCCACGTCAATGAAGTATAAAAATCGAATTAAATGCACTTAACTATTTCATGTATTAAAAATTGACATTATTTAATGAGAAATTGATTTAGAATAAAGATATACCTTCAATTGGCAATCAAATAATTTTGTAAGGTCAAAGTAGAGAATTTTGGTGGAGAGATAACCTGCAAATAAGGATTATTTTAACGGTTTAACCTTTATTAGATTAGAAAATATTCAAAAAAAAGGAAAAGCCTAAGCTTATCTAACTAATGGCTACCACATTCTTGTTTATCCATATTAATATTTCATGCACATTGCCAACAAAGTCTCTTCTATAAAAAAATCACCTAAAAAACTCTTAAAATTTTATAACGAACCAGTTCACAATAAAAAGAAGCAAAAATAACAGTTGAGAACATTTTATGAGAACAATAAAAAGAAGCATTAAAAGAATTTGTACACACTGCTCAATTGGAAAATACGCAAGTAAATAAAACAAGATGATAGAGTAAATAAAACAAGACGATACAGTAAAAGCTTAGCTTAGCTACGAGTATCTTCAGGCCCGTCATTTAACCTCTATGTCTGTTTTTGGATGAGTTAACTATACTATACGGACCTAAAGTATTCATTTTTTTAAAATAAGAACTAGAATACACATTAAAATTCAGATTGTGAGTTAGTTTGACGACAATTAACATTTAGCACAAAGGCTGACATTTTTTATTCTTTCCTGTATATTTGCGACCAAATGAATGAGCTGCTTAAATAGATGGTTTGTGAATCATCAACTTTCAAAAGACAATTAACATTACTGCTTTGAAAGTATTCATTTTTTTAAAATAAGAACTAGAATACACATTAAAATTCAGATTGTGAGTTAGTTTGACGACAATTAACATTTAGCACAAAGGCTGACATTTTTTATTCTTTCATGTATATTTGCGACCAAATGAATGAGCTGCTTAAATAGATGGTTTGTGAATCATCAACTTTCAAAAGACAATTAACATTACTGCTTTGAAAGTATTCATTTTTTTAAAATAAGAACTAGAATACACATTAAAATTCAAATTGTGAGTTAGTTTGACGACAATTAACATTTAGCACAAAGGCTGACATTTTTTATTCTTTCCTGTATATTTGTGACCAAATGAATGAGCTGACAAAATAGATGGTTTGTGAATCATCAACTTTCAAGAGACAATTGATGGTTTGTGAATCATAGGCATTGATGTAAATTCTGCCAAATTTGATACAGGCTGATTATATGATTAAGTTTGTACAAATTCTTGCTTGTGACGTATAATTATGAACTTCCGATCAGTAGACGGACAAATTAAAGTAACGTACATGTGGTTCAATAAAAATGTTTCTTGCTGTTTGTAACCAGTACTGTACTATAATTCTTGGAAGTTTAAGCATTTTGTAGAAAGCTATAAGGACAGTAGGCGAATAAGGTTTACAGTTATAGACTATATCAGATCTAACAGTTCCTATTTTCTTAATCGCGTTCTCTGCAGGAAAGAAGTTCGGAGTCACCGACTTTGTGAACCCTCAAAACACAGGGACTAAATCAGTCAGTGAGGTCCCAATCTTCCCTTTCACCTGTCTGTTTCCACAGATGTCCTAATTTCTGCCGTTGGCAGTATTATTTCTTGTCATTTCAGATTACTTCCCATAAAGCACATTCTGAAATTCTGATTTCTTAATTCTTATAAAGTTTTCATGAGAATTTTTTGTGTGAAAAATTGATGCAGGTGATTAACAAAATGACAGGAGGAGGAGCAGATTACTGCTTTGAATGTGTAGGCATGTCATCTTTGGTACAAGAAGCCTATGCTTGCTGTCGGAAGGTTTGTTTGTCGCTCACTCATAAGAGCTTCATGTCTGTGGAGCTAGTGAAAGCTAACTAGTTTCAGCTACTCAATCTAAGAAACTCGCCTCCGTATTTCAAAACCAATCCCGATATCTCTCCATAATTTGGTGAACTGAAACCTACTCGATTGAACCTGATTGCAAACCTAACCCCGGGTGACCCATGATACTATGATTGTTTACTTTCAGAGTTTCATTCCTGCAAGAATTTATATATGACCGTAAATTAATATACCTCTGTCCTTTATTCCGTTGGAATGTATACCTTTTCTAAATTATGTGAGGAAAATTTTGAAATTATAGGTAAATGGAATGATTTATGTTTTAATGCCATCGTTCTACGAATGCAGGGATGGGGGAAGACGGTGATATTGGGCGTTGATCAGCCAAAGTCGGAGATAAAGATAAGCTTTCACGACATGTTACACAATGGAAAAACCTTGACAGGGGCGTTATTTGGCGGCCTCAAGGCCAAAGATGATGTTCCCACCCTTGTTAACTGGTACTTGGACAAGGTATTTATTTTTTCATCACTAGTCTTATAATCGAGTTATTCATACCCGATTACAAGTATTGTTAGTAAAGATGTACGTGACAGCAGATTTTACACTATATTATCGCAATCAAGCAGTAAACCTCTGCCCCGAAAACCGCCAATACTACAATCGAACATCTTCCCAATACAACCCAGCATAATAATAATAATAATCATAATCCCAATAATCATAATAATCACAATAATCATAATCATACTAACAATCATAATCATAATCGTATTAAATTGAAAGAAAAGACGAGAGTTTTATGTTGTTAAAACTTACAGATATATGTCGACGATAGTAGGCGCGCGGGTATGTGACGGCGGATTGGGGTGGTCACGGAGGGTGACAACAATTGCAGTGAAGGGGACGATAGTAGGCGCGCGATTGTTGTTCGTGACAGCAGATTTTGGCGACGGCGATTGTGTAGACGACTTGTGGTGGTCGCGGATGGTGAAAGGAGGCCGATGCTTGGTGGTGAAGGGGAGGCCGGCGCTCGGTGGTGAAGGGGAGGCCGGCGCTCGGTGGTGAAGGGGAGGCCGACGACTGGTGGTGAAAGGGAAGGCGCGGGTGTGAGAACTGCGTGGCGGTTTATTGAGAATTTTTCTAGGTTTCTTGAGTTGAATTATGTGAGAAGTGTGTACAGTATTGTATGTAAATTAATTGCGTTTTGTGACATCGGTTCTCTAATTAACCGATGCAATATAAATTTTATCTGATTAAATTAACATCGGTTTCAGAAAAATCGATGCAACACAAATAAATTAATATCGATTTCAAATAACCGATGTTAATGGTCGATGTAAATAATAATAAAAACAATAAAAAGTAACATCGGTTTCAGCAAAATCGATGAAACATAAATAAATTAATATCGGTTTTCAAATAGCCGATGTTAATGACCGATGTAAATAATAATTGAAAAAGTATATATATCATTTTGTTTTTAAAACCGATGTCAATAACTAAGGTTAGACTATTTACATCGCTTTTATTAAAAAGTGATGTTAATAAAGCGATGTCAATGGCACTTTTTCTACTAGTGTTAGTTCCTTATATACCACTTTATCCTCATCATAATGTACTAAGACTCCATTTGTCTAATTCTTAATGATTGACTCTTCAATCATGCTCTTCAGTTATTCACTTTAAATATAACAAAAGTTAGCCTATGATTTCGACAACTCCTTATAAGTTTGGAAACTTGGCTTTTGTATAACCTTTAACACGTAACTAAGTTATCATTACCAAACACAAGAATGAACCCATAGTTCTTCTTGAGAACCTCATGAATATTCTTGAAGGTTATCCAATGACTCTTATATGGATTAATTTGTTATTGACTTGTCATGTTCTAAGCATATAAGTCACTAAGGCATGTGCGTATCTTGGCATACATGATTGGCCTAATGGCGGAAACATTAATAATCATGTGATCAACAACTCATAAGTTCACTGGATGACTATGACTACTTCATAGTGATCCCACTTTCATCAAATGAAGAAATTTTTTTTCATGTTGATGCTTAGATGAAGGATCCTTATCAATATAAGATTCTCATTTTAACGCCAATATCGTCTCTCATCTATCACTATAGATTTTGGATACTTAAGGTGCGATATGCATCTTCCAAGTCTTTCATCTAGAAATGATTTGCTAAACACTCCTTCACGGAAGAAAATGTCAGTACATCATTCCCAATGATTAATATCTCTCTCACATACAAGACATGGAAGACTATTTGCTCCCATTAATCTTCATGTCCAAACATGATGATTTTAACTCCCACTAATCTTGATGTCCATACATGATAAATCTAGCTCCCACTTAACTTCATGTATTAACATGGCTCTTCGACAATTCGGGGAAACCATTCTCTCTTATCATGAAACGATCATTACAACCTCTTCAGCGCTCTCTTAGGATCACACATTTGATCTCTCAAGCTTTGTATGATATTATATGTTTGTGTCACATACACACTCCTTTTCTAAATAGCCATTCAGAAAAGTGGTTTTGAACAACTACTTGTTATACATATACTTTCAATGAGGTGTAGTAACGATAACTTGGATCTCAAAGATGGTTATATTTCAACTTAAATATGCATATATCTTTATGTCCATCTATGCAATTACCTTAGAGAGGTCCAAACCTCTCCAAATAAATTTATTTATATGCATATATTCGATCTTGGATTTTTAAGGCTCTTATGCAACAAATTCGAATTGGAAATTGTAACGGCCATTTCATAGATCATAGTCTTATTACTTTCGAAAAGTAAAATTTTAAACTAGTAGCCTCTAACCTTGGACCACTTAAGAACATTTTCTCTTGTCGAACTTACCAAAAATTAGTTTACGGCAAATTTTCTCCTACTCTATCCTTTTGAAAATACACTTATTTTCTTGAAGGATAGTATCATGAGCCACAAACAGCTTTATTCTCTATGTTTAATGAGGTAAAATGCTCGTATTAACTTTGAACGATCTATAGCAGATTTATTTTTTTAGACTTTGTACTCTAGCTTCTCAATAGACTTGTTCTATCTAAGCTAAAATACTTAGATCTGTAACCATGTCTTAAACAAATTTAGGGTTCTTATCCCTTCCATAGTTCGTATGGAGTCATGTTGGCATTAAAGGATCTTATCTTAGGGCTTATATGGATTGTAAATCCCCAAATGCGCGAGTTCATTAACTCGATTTGACAATGTAGTTGATCTTTCTTATTTCAAATAAGTTTTGATGTTTAGTCACAAGTCCATAAGTGAGAATCCAATTCATAACTTAGGTGATTAAAATGATCAAATCATTATATTTTCTCATATGATCAATTAGTCTTAATACTTAATGTTTACGATATTGACTTTGTATAATGAAAAGTTTAGAACATAAATTCCTTAAACATAATGACTTGGTTAATAACCAAGCCATCATTATAAAGTACAACAATTGTCTTTCAAAATGGAAATAAAATCAGTTTCCATGTCAACACGGAAATAAAAAAAATTCCAAAACGACATTCAAAATAACTAGGAAGACAAATAACAAAATAGCGCCCAGCCAATCTATACGTCTCCTCTATGAAGTGGCTACCTTATCTCCCTCATCTTAGAGATCTCTTCAAGCTTGCTTTGCCTTGTCTTTCTTCTCATGCCGTAAATCCAATTAGGCGGATGAGAACTACAACTTGTATCAAAATACCATAGTTGAGATCAATATTAATAACATAAACATCCGGGACTATTACCTTCTGGAAGAACTCGTCAAGTCTTAATATTTCCCAAATATTTGGGGCAATTACGTTTCCAATGGCCTATACCATTACAATAATTACGTCCCATCTTCTTGAACTTTACTATGCTTTTGTCATTGATGTTCAAAACATCTTTGATAGTGCTAGCATGGTAGCACATTTCACGCTCGGTTCGGATAAGTATTTTGTGCAACTCATGGAGAGTCGTGCTGACGTTTTGCATATTGAAGTTTACCCTAAATTTAACAATCCTTCTTATATGGTTTAGGGAGTGGAGTACTCAATCATAATTTGACCATGCTTCATGTTAAGGTCGAAAAATTGTGATGCGGTTTTATATTAAAATGATCCTAGGAACTCGTGAAAACATGGTCACGAGTTTACAGTAAATATCATATATGGAATTCATCTTTATGAAATTCCTTTGAAGCTCGGCATACATAGAGAAGATCAAGACATTCTTGATCGCGGCCGACTTATATGGTAGGTCTTATAGGCCTGCCTTACTGGGTTAGTTGAACTCACATTAGGAGTGGTGGGATAATCGTCGGTGAGATAACAATGATTACCTTCACCTTTCGGTGGCTAGGCGAACTTGCCCATTCCAATCCGCAAAATATTGAACCATTCTTTTTGAGTTTGCATTGATCCATAAAGGATCTAAGCCATGATACGGTGGTGAGTTATGGTGCGGGAGATCGAACCTCGTTATCGCTTACCGATATTGCGAATTAAACAAGTTTGACTACAAAATAGGAGATAAAGGAAATGTCAACATTTATCGTTTTAAAAACTTGTAAACATTTTAAACAAGATTTAACATTTATATAACGAACCTCTACCCATTTATACAAATGATTCCAAGACCCAAATTCTATATCTACTCGGGTTTATATGAGCCACAGACTCCACAACCTTTATTAATATAATTTGGTGGGTTAACTGTTAAGCGATTCTACAATTAGATTTCTTGGTCGATGAAATACATTTATTATCATCTTTAGCCAGGAACACATGGGCCACGGACCATAATCTTTCCATTGAGAACAACCAAATTTCGATGTAATAACAATTTATTATTGTGGTACACGAGGGGACCACGAAGGGGCGCGCTTGGGAGGACAAGCGTAAAAATACGCATTTGTGGAGTCGCCAGCAATGTTTATGGGAAAATTGAACTGTTCGAATACTTTATGCCATGTCAAGACATAAAGTAATGACATGAACACTAAGAACTCCTTACCCTTAGCATTATATGTCTAGAATGATTCTCGTGGATGCCAATGAACACGGATGTTCATAGAGATCTGGAGTAAGGGGTAAGGGTACGTATTATGAAGCTCTTTATCAAACACCTAATCATGCTCGCCTCGATAGCGGCCTCTATTAATGATTAGGGAAATCGTTCGTATATGATATGTTATCGATTATATGCGTGCAATGCAACATCCAACATTTTAATTCTATCATGTGAATTTGAGTATGTCGGTGAACATGTAATTAGCACACAATTATGTTAAAATTGGGGATTTAGAATAAATTACATATGAGAGAGAAGCAAAATCATACAGTTAAAATGACTAAATAAGATTACAACGGATTACAAAGGATTACGGGATCCATGTAAGAAATATACTCGAAACGGAGATTTGAAGAAAGGGAAAAGATTTTAAAACTAAAAGATAGGTTAGGAGTGATATTACGGCTAATAGATAATTAATTACGTAATTAAAGCTACGCCAAAGCCAGAACGGGAGTTCAGGGACAAAAGTCAACCCAGCACAGGCGCAACAACAGTTGCGTCCTCTGGAAGAGGCGCGAGGCTCATTGCGTCTGTTCTTTAGCTGAATTTTGACTCTGAAGTCAAAATCGCGAATAGTTAACATTCCTTTGTATATTTACGATTGATGTTTTACCTAAAACTCGAGTAGAAGTGGTTTTACATATTAATTACACTATAACTTGTATCAATAACGAATTCTAGAGACTTGATATGAATAAAACGAATCTCTAGGACCTAATTTTGATTTAAAGACGAAAACCCGCTAATATCGAATTATTAGGAATTTAGGTCAAGAACGAAATGTTTTATATGAAAGGTTATGTTGAAACACGGTTTATGTACGAAAAAAAGGAAATAACAAAACAAAAAATAACAAAATCGCAGGAACTAGAGGAAGAAGAAGAAGAAGAAGAAGAGCAGGAGCAGGGCAGCCTCTAGAAGAGGCGCAGCAGGCGCTGCGATCCTTCGAGGAGACGCAGCTGCTACTGCGTTTCTTCTCGACGTCTGATGACAGCTAAAAAAAGGTTTTGTAAAAGGTTTCGTTTAAAAAAAAGGTTTCGAATTTACTTCTCATGTGAATATTACATTAATTGAGCGAAAAATAAAAACAAATAAAAGATGGGATTTACATCATCAGATTTATATGTTTGACGAAACGAGATTAACTAAGTTAACGTTTTGTGATTGCTCGACTCGAATGTACGTAGAAAGTGCCCTCGTTAGAGGATTTAAATTGATTGAATTAGGTAATTGTGTAGTGGTCAAATTGGTCGGTCATGCAACGTGACGGGTACTCAGAATGATCTGAGCTTACGTGGTCGATTGATAAACCACGTAGGTGTCGAAAGCTTAGAGCAAAGTCTTGAATGCAAAGAGAGAAGAGAAGGGCGAAACACTCGCGGGCCAAAAAAGTGAGATTAGAGGTCTCCTTTTATATTAGAAAATATGAAGATTTTTGAATAACTCATACTTTGGAAAGATATCACGAAACTATTCTGGAAATGGAGAAAACAGGTTGGAGAAGGGGCGCAGCAGAAGCTGCGATCCTCCAAAGGGACGTAGCACCTGCTACTTTATTTCCCTAGAGGTTTCCTTCTACGGAAGAAAGATTTCCACGTTTCTATTATACAATTGCAGTAGATCTATACTTCCTTTTAAGAGGATATGAGATATATTTTTCCAAAAAGGATAGAATTTGAAGATTTAATAAATATCCAGAATATTCTAGAGCGTTCCGACTCGGAATTTTAAAATGGTTTCTAGAAAATGAAGCGGTTTTAGACCTGGACTCCAAATGAACTCTAATGACTGTCAAAACGATCGTACCGGTGCGTAGATGACAACCAAGGGGTAGACAAAAGTGTTTGAGCTATCACTTGACGATAAACATCTGAACTGTCATAAATCGTTTCACATACAAAACATGCGGCCCAATCATGACTGGGTGGTTGGCGGAAGATGATGAACTGAGGTATCTACAGAGCCGCCACTTTGACTGAGGCTTAGACATGGAAAAATTCATAGTATAGCCACTAGGTCAATCAAAGATTACAACCTGACGACTATAGCGACGCGACGCGGCTCAAAGGGTTTGAACCCAGGACTTGTCGTCGGGAACATTTTAAAGTCTGTCGACTCGTCGTTTAAAGTCCATTAGACTACGTATAAAGGCTCGCCAACCATAAGAAGGATTCGTACCTGAGGCATCTTCTTATATGGAATCAGGTGCGCTGTGAGGCTCGCCAACCGTTTGAATGGGGTGATTTATGAGGCTCGCCAGCCGTTGAGAAAATATCATATGTGAGAATCTGCCTGTCTTTGTCCTCAGGCGAACTCTCGTCGGGAAAACATATATATTGAAATAAATCTGCAAAATACTTCTGCACTGGATATACGGAAGACTCTGTCAGGATCGAATCATTCTGGGGGATCTGCTCGGTTGTGGCGAGGAACTACCTGATGATAAAAGACGGGCCCACAAATTGTATGTCCGAAAGGGGGTCCCTGCTGAGATGACAAAATCATGTGACGGTTTTAAAGCATGTCAAAGCGCGGATCTTGGAAAAGAACCAAGCACGTGAAATAAGATGTCGGAGAAGAGGCGCACAAGATTTGGGCCCACGAATAACTAATTTGTAATGAACTTTCAAATTAAAGTGAAAGCATGCTGGGGAATTGTTAGGTTCAACTACCTACTCATAAGACACTTCTTATGATTAACTAATTAATTATTTAATTAGTTCCCTAGATCTAGTGCATGCACACTAATTAAAACAAAGGTAGAGAAGAAAATTGTTCCTCACTTAGTGTTTTGGACGAATAAAGGGCACAAGAACAAGACTCCTTGTTCTTGTTCTTGAGCTAAAGATGGAGGGATGATCCTTCTAGTTCCAAGTATAGGAACACTCCAATTAGTTGCACCAACACACTCCCTTAATCACTCAAATATTTGTTTTACTAGAACAATATAAGAGTACCCTTAAAATGCATGCAACACTTCAAAATTACTACACTTGTAATATAGTGTTAATGCTTGAACAATAGTTCTATGAAACTTCTTAAGTTTCTTATGAATATTTGATTTCTAGTGAGAAGTTGGAGTAGTGGAAAAATGAGATGATGTAGTGATTAAACAACAGGAAAACATCCTCTTATTTACCTCACAATGTCGGCACCACCATGGAGAAGGGTGGGTGCCTTTGGCTTTTTGCCTTATTAAAGCAATAGGGTGGCTATAGGTGTTTAGGGTAGTAATCATGGTGTTTTAGCTTTAATTAGAACATTTAATCAAAACATAAACTCCACCCTACACCTTGCAAAACCGGTGTACCCACATAACGTGGAGTCCATTTTATAATTTGTGATTTTGTCATTCGTCACATATGTGACATGTGATTTGGTTTATAAATATGCATTTAACTAACTTAAATGCAATCTTCATAACAAGTGAATTAAACTTAACATTTTAATTAATAATTTATAATTACATATATATAAAATGAGTCATCTCATATTTGATTAATATGATCTACAACTAATTGTAATTATGATCAACCAATTATGATTATCTCAAATGTTTCATAAACATTAAGCATTGTTAGGAATATAACAATTAAATTACCAAATTGAATCATATTTAATCATATTACAATAAGATATGAATCTCACTTATAATATAAACTTGTTCGATTTAGGGGATTAATAAATCTGTATAGTTATACAATTAATTAACTTTCATGATTAGAGAATTGTCCTTTCGGTGTGACCTCAAGGGATCAACTAATCACTACCGTCATACGACAGTAACGTCAAACTCTAGTAAGCCAATCGTTACCGGTTAATGTGGACCAGTGGACTGTAATGTTAATCATCCCTTTGTACTCTTGTTATTGGTATTTAATTAAGTGATCACACTATTGTTGAGGACACTTACTCTAACAATCTCCCACTTGTTCGAAACAAATGTGCGTCACCAATTTTCTTGTCCCATTATAATCTTCCACTCAATGCAAGGTGTCTTGCAGGTCATACTTGCATGTGATCATATCCTGAGTGGTTTCCTCGATCTGGAGAGTAACTGTCTGACTGGAATTATCTTCCGTAGATACCTTCCGAGCGTGGCCACGCATTTCCAGTTCACTACTCCTCGAGTGGCCTTAAGATATTAGTTAACCATGACAAGGGGTTGGACAATTTCTATCGCACTATTCCCTTCGTACACTCACAGTTCTTCATGACCCAATAATTTCCCATTCACCTCTTTTTACATAATGACTTGGGGCAAAAATCAAAGTCAATCAGAAACTGTGTCGACTTGGGCGAAAAGTCTTTATTCTAAAATGTAACACCCGAAAATGTACCCTATTTTTATAATGAAAATATTTTACGAATACCTTTAAGTAATTTTAAGTTTTAATTTAGAATTTATTATTCCGAGTCGAATTTAGAATTTCCGAGTTCGTATTTGGAATTTCCGCGAGATTTCCGAGTTTGACTTTCCTTGACTTTTTCTTTCATATTCCACTCACTCCCTTAACCTATATTTCATTAAACACAAACCAAAACCCTTACTTCTTCCTTAAGCAAATATAAAAAAAAACCTTGCCTCCATAAACTTTTCAATCTTAGAATTCGCATAGCTCATTCGTTAATTGCTAGAACTCGCGTAAGTTCGTCTCATTCTTCTCCTCTTACCTTCCTCTATCCGTATTCATATTAAAAGTATCGTCTTTCTCGCTTTTCAAACTTTCCGTCTTTCTCAAGATGAATTTTATTCATCTTTTATGATCTATTTGTAGGTGGTGACCTCCAAGATCCCGACAAAGACTATTTTCTAATTGAAGAGGAGCTTGACGAGTAGTGAAGACGCATTAAGGTAACGGTGAAGGGTTACTCGATATCATTTACGTGTTTTACATGCTTTATATGCTAGAAATCGTATTTAGAATACGATTAGAAGCTTAGGACTCATGGTATGATTAATGAATGTTGTTATATGATGAATGTTGATGATGTATATTGATTGTTGATGATTATTAGAAGTATATTTGAGAATTGAAATGAATTGGATAAGAAATGAAGGCTCACGGGTGAAAGGGTGCTCCCTGCCGGTCGACCGGCCGCCGGTCTGCCCACCGGCTGGGAACACATCAGTAACAACTTTGAGAATTTTGGAATTTTGTATATAGGTGCTCCTGGCCGGTGTACCGGCCGCCGGTCACTATGCCGGCCTGGAACACAATACCCTGTTTTCTATGATTTTTGGTTTTTGCCTTGTGCTCTGAGCCGGGGTACCGGCCGCCGGTCCCCTGACCGGCCAGGAACACGGCTGTATGTTTTTCATATAATTTCTAAAACTCGTAAATTATAATAGATCGCATGATCCGTTTATCGTATAATTTTACGTAGTGACTTATAATATTCATGTTTTGGATATATGATATTTCATTCGCTTGTATCACATGTTTTGTGACGGTTTTTGCTATGTCCCACTTTGAGTCGGTTTTTACAAATGTTACGGTTTGAGCACTTTTTTGTCTTGTGTCGTTGTAGACTCTCATTCCCTTGGCTACCTTCCCGTTCGTAAGGCTGGAATGTCGGAACGGAGAGGTAGCCTACTGCTTAATTGCATGTGTAGTGGGCATATGACGACGTTGTTGGGAGTTGAACGCTATGCGTTGTTCGACCCGGCCGTCAAATGTTGTATACTTGCGAGGTGGTGTTATTTGCATGTAGCGTACCGCTTGTTATGTGCCTAGAGCTCTTTTCCGCCTCTTTCGTGAATATTTGCTACCGAATTTGGGGTACTCGGCGTCATTTGATTGATCGAGTCTTGGATGCGAAACGTTTATCGCATGTCGAACTGGAAAATGCGATTCCGGGATTCTGGCCAGATTTAGACTAGGACCGTATTATTATCGTCGTCCTACCGGAGGAAATTAGTGAACATATACGAAATAAATTGAATCGTGTATGAGTTCAGGGAAATGCTTATCCCGTGGATGCCTGTTAATCATACTTGCCATGTACATGGTGCTAGTGCGTTTCATTTACCGTGAGAGATGTCGTCTTGTGTCGTTCTTGAATGCGTGATTTCATGACATTATTCATGGTCATTGCATGATTGGACACCGTCAATGTCTTGGTTCGTGAATGGATGCTAATATGTTGGATCTATTGTAATCATCGCATGTCTTGACTTGGTTTGTCTGTCGAGTCTCAATCTTATCAAACTTATACCGCTAACGGTGAGATGCAAGCCCTAGTGAGCGTATTCGGTTGCCTAAGAGTGTCTTCCCCGAGTCTTTGAATAACATGATGGTTTCGGATTTGATTTCCACTTGATCTTATCATTATCTATAGAATTGCCTATCTATTCTTATTGTACCTCACATGTATATCTATATATGCATGATCTACTTTTGTATTTTCTTATATGTACGTTTAATGTGATATGGCTGGGAGAACCCGGAGTTACTCCCCACTGACTGTGGCGTTCATGTTTTTCATGAATGAACAGGTTGCTTGCATTGGTTGACTTTTTGGATATGATATTTTGGGGTTCGGGTGTGAGCTAGCGGGCGTTGTCCCTGGAAGTTTCACCTCTAGACGATTTTAGCTAGTTTTGCTAAACACTTGTTCTTTGCTAACATTTTAAGAGACCCCGTCTCTTTGTTGTATTTCCTTACTTAGTTGTAATATTTTGACACTCCTCGTTTATTCAAACTTGCATGTATAAAAGTTTTTAAAATACCGTATTTCCGCATATCTTTTCACATGTTTGTATGTTTTATCTTTCCGCATTCGCGAGGGTTGTCACAATTTTTTTTAAAAAAAAAATACATTTTAGCCCATAACTCAATTATTCTCTTGGATTTAATTTCAGTTTTAATTTTGTTTTCTCAAAAAAAAAAAAGTACAATAACGAGAAAAATGAACAATGAATGAGATACCATTATTATTTCAAAATCTTATACAATTTTTTTTATAGATGTTTGGTGTTTATTGCGCGGGTTCTAAACTAGTTTCTTTTAAGCTAATGGTGTGCATAATGAGGAATAATGAGACAAAGATGAGACAGATAATTCCATATCGTACACAGTGAATAATACTATACCTCTAGTTGCATAATAAGCATTGTACAACTACTATATATTTATCCGAGATTATATGTAATTTTTCCGAGCTTTTTAAAAGTATTTTTTTTATGTTTAAGTCTGTGGGTTCATAAACTCTTTAGAGGGCGTTTGGTTCGCACAAGAGAAAGGGAAATGAAATTGAAAAGGGAAACATAGGTCAATGAATTATATTACCCCTAATATAAAGTTATGTTTGGTTGTAAATTATAAGAAAAGGGAATCCCATTATTTATTGTCCATCAAACCAATAGCCACCCTGTCCACCACCTACACTGACCAACAACAACACAACCCACCATCTTCCACACTAACGACACCACTACTCGCGCCGCCGGCAACCCACCTCGCCAGAATCATCTTCGCGCACCACCTTAAGACCGTCGCCCAACCACTAACTCCCAACATAAAGAGCACACCTTCACAAGTGAACAACCACCACCACCTCAGAGTCCTCCTCCACCATCAACAAAAACACCATATCTGGTGTTTATGGTGATGAGGGAGGAGGTTTAGTGGGAGATGGTGGTGGTTTGGAATTGAGGATTGTTAGTTAGGTGGTGTTAGACAGTGGTCATAACTTTGGAGTCCCGGTTCCAAATGTTATAGGAAGGCCCTTATTAAAATCCCTTCATATTTTTAAGGTATTTTACAAAAATAATATTTTACTGTTACATAATCTATATAAGACGTCTTTTCAAAATCTCAAATATTTGAAGTTAGATAAATAAAAATGTGTTGGTACAAGATCCGTATAAATTGTATTAGCAATGAAATGAAATTTACGGTGAACAATCTCTTTATTACTAGAACCACAATTATAAGGGTAACAAGCTACTAATAACATAAGAGCAACAAAAAAAAATCATGAAACAAAAACAAAAACAATCATGATAAAAGCCTAAAAGGGAGTCGAACCTCCTCTCTTAATCCCCTTGCCTACTGCAACTTACTATATACAGCCACTAGACTACCGATTGTTTCTCAATTGGGAGAGGAACATCAAATATTATAGAGTAAGTCTCTCTTAAGACTAAGCTATATTAGTGCAATCAAAGGTCACGTGATGAGTACTTCCAGTAACACCAGGTGGGTCGACAGCATAAACCAGAACCGAGTCTTCAGTTGGGAGAATTACAGCCCTTGTACCCATAGCCACGATGAATTATTTCTCAAATAAATGGTACAATTCAAGCGTATACACTGGAGAGGCATGTTGTAATAAATCGACATGAGAATATATGGAGGAGGGTGTGGATCTAATACAGTTACATTCTTTACGAACCTCATCAGCTCTCTATCTCTTAACAGTCGCTTCAAAGATATGATAAAATTCAGTCAGTGAGGTTGTTTTTGACGTCTGAAACCCAATAGCATGGTTAGTGCTCTCGCTCCTTTGTGACGATAATATACTTGAAGAGAAGTACTCTTTGTTTGATGCGGTTGACCATTTCTCTATTAGATATTACAATCATTGAAACCACTCGTTCTTTTCAAGCCCGTGAGTTGATAACTATTTCCTCCAGTTAGCTTCAAATTCGCTCTCAATATAATGACCAATCAAACATTTTTTGAATGCATTCTTAAATGTACGATCGTGTTTTAAAGAGCCAATGTGTGATATTGCATTCTGTTGAATGTGCCACTGGCATAATCTTTGCCTTGTTGTAGGGTAAATCCGAAATATAGTGAAGAGTCTATTAATCCCAAATACGCAGGGGTGGGGGGGTGATTTGAGTATAAATAAAGTATGCCTACTTTTTCGATTGTCCGTTCGAGCGTGTGAAGTAGTAGTATTTTGAATTTATTAATTAAATTCAATCAACTAATAACTTGTAGTGAGTAAGTAAATAACGAAATAAGTAAAACAAATAAAGAGACAAGAGACACAAGAGATTTTTAAATTGGTTCAGTTTCACACGTTGAAACCTACGTCCACTATTTCTTGATTAATAATTTTAGTACCTTCCTACGGATTACAAAATTATCAATCCACTCGTACAACTAACTATAGTTGTAACTCAAGGTTTGAGTATTGTTAAATACTCAACTCTTACGTTAATATGAAACTGTTATTGTTTGTTCTCGATGTTCACACAATTGAACTTAGAAGAAACAAATATAACACTTAATCCAATAACGTTTCTTCAAAAGTAAAGTGCGAGAAAGGTACGGATTTTCGAAAACAAGTTTTGCAAAATAAAGATCTTACTCAAAATATTTATCTTAATGCAAAGTGTAAAGTATAACGTGGAAAGCTTAATTTTAATGCATGGCATACGTAGGTAATTATTGTAGAAGAACCAACTAGGTTATTTAGAATAAGCCCTAGTAGCCGTGACTTATCTTAGGGGCTAAGAAAGGTTTTAGGTTAAATTTACAAACCCTAATTACCATATGTCTCCCTTGTGCGACAAAAAAGATATTAGGCTAGTATACTACTTAAACCCTAATAAAACATATAGACTTATCTTGAATATCACGGCCCATAAGCCTTAATCACAAGAGTAAACTATAGTTCATAACGGCTCAAAATAGAATATACTTAGGGTTTAGGTTTAAACATATATAAAGCTCTAGATAGTGTAGATACCTCGTTTCTACACCTTCCGCCAACCACCCAGTGATAATTGGGCCGCATGTTTGGTACGCGAAACGATTTATGACAATTCGTAAGTTTATCGTCAAGTGATAGCTCAAACACTTGTGTCTACCCCTTGGTCGTCATCTACGCACCGGTACGTTCGTTTTGACAGTCATTAGAGTTCATTTGGAGCCCGGGTCTAAAACCGCTTAATTTTCTATAAACCGTTTTAGAACTTCGAGTAGGAACGCTCTAGAATCTTCTGATTATTTTATTATATTTTCAAATTCTATTTTTTTTAAAAAATTATCTCGTTTTATCTTTTAAAATAGAAGTCTAGATCAACCATGATTCCGTAATAGAAACGTGGGAATTTTCCTTCTTTAGGAAGAAACCTCTAGGGAAATGACGCAGCAGGTGCTGCGCCTCATTGAAGGATTGCAGTCCTGCTGCGCCTCTTCCCCAGCCTGTTCTTTCCAAAGTTTAAGTTGTTCCACGACTCTTTCACATTTTCTACTATAAATGGAGAGCTCCATTCACACTTTTAAGGCACGCGAGTGTTCCGCCCCTTCTCTTCTCTCTTTGAATTCTAGATCTTGCTCTAAGTTATCGACATCTACGTGCTTGATCAATCGACCACGTAAGCTCAGATCTTTCGGAGTATCCGTAACGTTTTGCTTTGACCGACCAATTTGACCAATTACACCTTAATCAACTTAACTAATCAATCAATTTTAGTCCTTTAACGAGGCCAATTTCTGCATAAATTCGAGTCGAGCTGTCGCTAAAACGTAAATTTAGTTCATATCTCGTTTTGTCAACATGTAAGTCTGAGGGTGTTTAATCCCGTCTTTTAGTTTGTTATCTTGTATTTTTATTATTCGTTTAATGTAAGATTTATGTAAGAAATAAACCCAAAATCGATTTAAAGTCAAAACCTTTTCATAAAAACTTTTTAGTGGTGATCAGACGTAAAGAAGAAAATGCATAAGCATCCGCGCCTTCTGGATGAGGCGCATCAGACGCTTCCAGAGGCTCCATGCTCCATGCTCCTGCTCTTCTTCTTCTTCCTCTAGTTTCTACGTCTTTTGTTTTGCCTTTCTTATTTTATTTGTAAATCGTATTAATATTTCATTAAATAGTTATTCTCATCTTAGATCCCTAATAATCAATATTAGTGGGTTTTAGTCTTTTAATCAAGTTTGAGTCTTTAGAGGTTTGATTTGTTCAAATCTCTAGATTCGTTATTGGTATAATCATTAGTGTAATTTAATTAATTAAACCACTTTTACTCGAGTTTTAGATCGATAATTAATCATAAATATACAAACGAACATTAACTGAGTGCGATTCTAGCTTCACAGCCAGAACCCAAGAAAAGAACATACGCAACAGGTGTTGCGCCTCTTCTAGAGAGCGCACCTGTTGCTGCGCCTGTTTTGGGTTGGTTTCTGTCTCTGAATTTCCTTTGTCGCTTCGACGTAGTTTAATTATGTAATTCATTGACTATTAATCATAATGTCGTCCTTAATCTGTTAATCTTTTAATCTTTTCTCTTTTCTTCAAACATCTGTTTTGGGTATATTCCTGACATAGATCCCGTATTCATTGTAATCAATTGTAATATTTATTTTATAGCTTTATTTAATCATTGTATTGTATGATTTTGTACTTTTCTTTCATATGTAATTCATCCTAAATTCCCAAATTTGACATAAGTGAATGCTAAATTACATGTTCACGCAAATTAGTCTAATTCACATGATACGATTAAAAAATGGATGTTGCATTGTATGCATATAATCGATAACATATCAAGTACGAACAATTTCTCTAATCATTAGTAGAGGCCGCTATCGAGGCGGGCGGGATTAGGTGTTCGATTAAAGAGCTTCCTAATACGTACCCTCACCCCTTACTCCATATCTCCGAGAGCATCTGTGTTCATTGGCATCCACGAGAGTCATTCTAGACATAGAATGCTAAGGGTAACGAGTTCTTAGTGTTCATGTCACTATTTTGTGTCTTGACATGGCATAAAGTAATCGAACGGTTCCAATTTCCCATAAAAATTGGTGGGGACTCCACAAATGCGTATCACTAAGCTTATCCCTCGTTTCCATCCCGTGGTCCCTCACCAGGCCGTGTACCACAGTTTGGCGACTCCGCTGGGGATTGTACACTTACGTGTTATCCAGGGTGAAACTTGAACAAGGTTAGGGAATAGTTCATACGAGACAATTATCGGTTTTCATTACTCGACCTTCTTAGGTTGTTTTATTCGGCCTTCCAAGGCCCAACGCAACCCATTTTAACCAATCGTCCTGTCCGGACGGGCCAAATTCTTATCTGGGCCTAAGGATGGATAAAGATTGACGTAAACCATACCACGATACATAGTCATGTTAGTATCAAGAGCTTTCACTACTCGAGGAAATGGACTAGGAACCGACCTTACTCATGTTGGGCGCGGACCTCTCCACAGACCCTGGGTAGCGCAAAATGAGTCGAAACTCTTCCCAAATATTTAGTTAAAATCCACTTTGAGTCAACACTCCTACAACCACACTACGGTTGTCTAGGACAAACATTTCAAAACTAGTCATTTTCAAAACTCACTTAGCACAGTGGCACACACCCACTTCACAAGTCGAGTCATTCTCCACCTCGAGTCAACACTAATACAACCACACTACGGTTGTGTAGGAAAAATATTTCAAAACTAATCATTTTCAAACCTCACTTAGCATAGTGGCAGACACCCACTTCACAAGTCGTGTCATTCTCCAATTGGAGTCGACACTCTTATAATCACACTACGGTTGTCTAGGACAAACATTTCAAAACTAATCATTTTCAAAACTCACTTAGCACAGTGGCACACACCCACTTCACAAGTCGAATCATTCTCCACTTCGAGTCAACACTCCTACAACCACACTACAGTTGTCTAGGAAAAACATTTCAAAACTAGTCATCTTCAAAACTCACTTAAACACAGTGACACACTCCCACTTCACAAGTCGAGTCCTCTTGAGTAAGTGTGCTAGAATGGTCGATCGTGTTTTGACCCGTCTTCGGTCTCTTACCTTAGTTTCCAAGATGTCAGGAACTAGTCAAACAAGTATTCATCCACCTGAGCAAAACCCGAATGGAGTTGCAAAAACTTAATGAAAGAGCACATGTACTTTTTATAAGTCACTTGTTCTACTTTTTACCCTTAACTAGTAGAATAGACTAAAAATACTTTAGGTCGTATCTCTTTAATGTAGATCACTCGACCTCTTAGAATAAGCCTTAACAAGGGCGTACATTTACCACCTTTTCCATATCTTGTGGTGTGAAAATTCCTTGATCGCCGTGTCTCTAGGGGACCTCTAGGTTTGGAGATTCCATCTTTCTACCCGATTCGTCTGATTCCTATATTTCATATGACTACCAAACAAAGACAAATTGCATACTATGCCAAACAATTAAATACCCTTATCATGGGTGCTAGCGAACTAGCTCACCCGAGGGTCAAATCAAATTTTTAGTGCAATCGTGCCTAAAACTTCAAAAAAAAAAAACAGTCAGAGAACGACTTTAAATCAAAAACAGTCCAACGAGTTCAAATAAAAAAAATAATAGTCCAACAACGACTTCAAATCAAAAGTGTCAAAAATTTTCAAAAATTCACGAGATAAGACAAAAAATATCTAGTCAATCAATACAAATTCAAAGTGTCACTCCAGTTAAAAATCACAAACAAAGCAAAATCCCTCAAATAGTCATATTTCAAACGAATCAATTCGCAGTTACTATGTCTCCATGCCCTTTGGGACGATCCTTTCATTCATTCAGGTGAGTGAGAGAGATACACAGATCTCTAGTGTCTTCTAACACCATTAGAACCTTCTAAACCACTCCATTTATTCACCCTTGTTTAGCATCTAAGAACTCGATGGATGTATACTAAGCTTATACGGTCACTAAAGTATTTTGTTTCTATAGTATTAGTTTTGCGTAATGTGCCGAGCTTGTTACTATAAAAAGGGAAAAACTCATTCAAATTCTCAGGCAAAAAACAAAAAAAGCGCCTCACGTAACCCACGTGCCGCTCGTGCGAGACGGTATAAAACCGGCCGGTGGCCAGTCTGAATTAATGTCGCTAAGCTCTTGCATTTTGACATTTGGATATCCTCATATCATCAAATAAACGGAATTCTACTTCCTTTAGGAGCAAGTAAAAGCACATGGTACCTTTTTCTAAGTTCATTAGAAGTTCTTGCTTCGAACGATTATTCGTTTACATTTTTTCGAACTACGCACAGGGTTTGATTTCATTTTTTATGAATACGTAGGCTATTATTCACAAGATTCAACCCGTCATTATTTTAAATGTAAATAGAAGAATATCTGCGTTTGCATTTGAAATTCGATAAGAATAATAATGGAAAATTTCAACAGTTTCTTAACTAAATTCATCTTGGATTTCCTAATACTGGCCGTGTTCGCTTTCCGAGATAGAAGACGACATGACCGCCAAATGAGCACACTTATTCATTTTCATTTTTTTTAGGGAAATCATTTCACTCTTCTTTTTTCATTTCAAACAATTACACATGTTTGGTCATTTCAAACATTTATACATGTCTAGTCATTTCAAACACTTACACATGTCTGGTGATTTCAAACACTTATGCATCTCCTTAAGAAACCTTGTTTAGGGGATAGCCCGTTTTTGCGCCAGTTTAGGCCACCAATATGCTACATGTACATTATGTAATTTCTATGTGATTTTCGGCAGCATGACGGCAGAAACTATCGCCTACCAAACTTGTTTTTAGACTAACCAACAGGATTAGAAAACACCCAACAACAAAGGCACTCAGGCCAACATATACAATCAAAAGAAGATATATACAACAAACTGGGGGCTCTCGCCCAAAAACAAAGTCAAAATCCAAAATATACAAAAACAAGTCAAAATGTACAAGTCAACGACAAAACAAAGGACAACTAATCCTCATCGCCACCCAGCTCAGCTACAGTCGCCTCGAGAGCGGTGATCTCAGCATCCCTGGCCTCCAATTCCCTCAACAGACGATCCGTCTCCTCCGGCAACTCTGCCAACTCTCGCTCCAAGTGTCTCTGAGAAGAAATCCCTCATTTTAGTCATTCCACTTCAAAATACGAAAAGATACGATAAAAAGGAAAGGGAATGAGAGGTTCATACCTGTCGATCTCGGCCACCTAAGAGCGCCTCAATGGCTGTAGATCGTAACCGGTTGGCCACCCTCCACAACGCTACGTGTTGAGACGGTGTCACCTGTATTCAAATTTAAATAAGGGTCAAATCAAATGCATTCCTATTTAATGAAAATAATGAAGATAGCCAACACCGCGAGGTAAGTTGGGGGCTCAACGCCTGCCACCTCGATCTCCTACAAAGATTAGACAAAATCTTTAATTGACGATCGTTCGTCACTTTTCAAATCAAACCAATCAAACAAACTCTTCAATTGACGATCGTTCGTAACTTTTCAAATTAACCCAATCAAACAAACTCTTCAATTGACGATCGTTCGTTACTTTTAAAATTAAACTAATCAAACAAACTCTTCAATCGATGATCGTTTGTCACTTTTCAAATCAATTCAAAACACTCTTTAATTGACAATCGTTCGTCACTTTTCAAATCAATTAAAAAAACAACAAGAAAGAAGCAATGCGAGACACCCACCTTTCGGACATATAATCCGTGGGCCCGTCTTTTATCACCAGGATGATGCTCGTCACAACCGAGCAGATTACCCGGAATGATTCAATCCTGACAGAGTCTTCCGTATACCCACGCCTTGACATGCTTCAAAACCGTCACATGATGTTATCATCTCAGCAGAAACCCACCTTTCGGACATACAATCCGTGGGCCTGTCTTTTATTACCTGAATTTTGCTTGCCATAACCGAGCAAATTCTACTGAATGATTGATCCAGAGAGAGTCTTCCGTATATCATGTTTCACGAATTCCTTTCAATATTTTGTTTCCCCAACGAGTTCGCCCCAGGACAGAGACAGGCAAATTCTCAGATTTGATGGCTAGCGAGCCTCATAACGCACCCCATTTAAACGGCCGGCGAGCCTTATAACTTGCCCCATTCAAACGGCTCGCGAGCCTCACGACGCAACCCTACTCAAACGGCTGGCGAGCCTCACGCCGCACCCCACTGAAACGGCTGGAGAGCCTCACGACGCACCCCACTCAAGCGGCTGACGAGCCTCACGACGCACCTCGTTCAAACGGCTGGAGAGCCTCACATCGCACCTCAGTCCAAATAAGAAGATGCCTCAGGTATGAATGCTTCTTATGGCTGGGGAGCTTTTGTATGTAGTCTAACGGACTTTAACCGACCTACCGCGATGGTCGACAGAGTTTAAAATGTTCCCGGCAATAGTTCCTTGTTTCATGCCCCTTGAACCGCCTCGCGTCGCCATAGTCGTCAGTTTGTAATGTTCGATTGACCTGATGGCTATACTTTGACTTTTGCCTTGTCCAAGGCTCAGTCAAAGTGCTAGCTTTATAGATACCTCGTTTCTACACCTTCCGCCAACCACTCTGTGATGATTTAGCCGCATGTTTGGTACGCGAAACGATTTATGACAATTCGTCAGTTTATCGTCAAGTGATAGCTGAAACACTTGCTTCCACCCCTTGGTCGTCATCTACACACCCGTGCGGTCGTTTTGAAAGTCATTAGAGTTCATTTGGAGTCCGGGTCGAAAACTGCTTCATTTTATATAAACCGTTTTAAAATTGCGAGTCGAAACGCTGTAGAATATTCTGATTATTTTATTATATTTTCAAATTCTATCTTTTTAATTAAATTATCTCCTTTTATATTTTAAAATAGAAGTATAGATCAACCACGACTCAGTAATAGAAACGTGGGAATTTTCCTTCTTTAGCAGAAAACCTCTGAGGAAATGACGCAGCAGATGCTGCGCCTCTTTGAAAAATGGCAGACCTGATGCGCCTCTTCCCCAGCTTGTTCTTTTCAAAGTTTGAGTTGTTCCACGATCTTTCATATTTTCTACTATAAAAGGAGAGCTTCATTATCACTTTTAAGGCACGTAAGTGTTCCGCCCCTTGTTTTCTCTCTTTGTATTCTAGACCTTGCTATAAGCTATCGACATCTACGTGCTTGATCAATCGACTAGTTAAGCTCAAATCCTTCTCAGTACCCGTCATGTTTTGCATTGACCTACCAATTTGACCAATTACACCTTAATCGACTGAACTAATCAATTAATTTTAGTCCTTTAACAAGGGCACTTTCTGCATACATTTGAGTCGAGCTGTCGCTAAAACTCAAGTTTAGTTCATATCTCGTTTTGTCAACATGTAAGTCTCAGGGTGTTAAATCCCGTGTTTTAGTTTGTTATCTTTTAGTTTTATTATTCATTTAATGTAAGATTTATGTCAGAAATAAATCCAAAATCGATTTAAAGTCAAAACCTTTTCATAAAACCTTTTTAGTAGAAATCAGACGTCGAGATGAAACACAGAAGTATCTGCGCTGCCTGGAAGCGTCGTAGCAATTGTTGCGCCTCTTCCAGAGGCTGTCTGCTCCTGCTCTTTTTCTTCTTCCTCTAGTTTCTACGTCTTTTGTTTTCCTTTTCTTATTTTATTCGTAAATCGTATTAATCTTTCATTAAATCGTTATTCTCGTCTTAGATCCCTAATAATAATTAATAGTGGGTTTTAGTCTTTTAATCAAGTTTGAGTATTTAGAGGTTTGATTTGTTCATATCAAATCTCTAGATTCATTATTGGTATAATCATTAGTGTAATTTAATTAATTAAACCACTTTTACTCGAGGTTTAGATCGATAATTAATCGTAAATATACCAACGAACATTAACTGATTGCGATTCTGACTTCACAACCGTAACCCAACCCAACTCCAGAGGACGCACCTGTCGCTGCGCCTGTTCTGGGCTGATTTCTGTCTCTGAATTTCCTTTGTCGCTTTGACGTAGTTTAGTTATGTAATTAATTGACTATTAATCATAATATCGTCCTTAATCTGTTAATCTTTTCCCTTTTCTTCAAACATCCGTTTTGGGTATATTCCTGACATAGATCCCGTATTCATTGTAATCAATTGTAATATTTATTTTATAGCTTTATTTAATCGTTGTATTATATGATTTTCTACCTTTCTTTCATATGTAATTCATCCTAAATTCCCAATATCTACATAATTGAATGCTAAATTACATGTTCATCGACATAGTCTTATTCACATGCTATGATTAAAATATGGATGTTACATTGCATGCATATAATCGATTACTTATCAAGTTCGAAAGATTTCTCTAATCATTAGTAGAGGCCGCTATCGAGGCGGGCGATATTAGGTGTTCGATTAAAGAGCTTCCTAATACGCACCCTCACCCCTTACTCCAGATCTCCGTGAGCATCCGTGTTCATTGTCATCCACGAGAGTCATTTAGATATAGAATGCTAAGGGTAACGAATTCTTAGTGTTCATGTCATTACTTTGTGTCTTGACATGGCATAAAGTATTCGAACGGCTCCAATTTCACATAAAAATTGGTGACGACTCCACAAATGCGTATCACTACGCTTGTCCCTAGTTTCCATCCTGTGCTCTCTCACTAGATCGTGTACTACAGATAGCATGACAACTCATAAGTTGTTTTTACTAATCAATAGACAATTCTCAAAGATATTCAAAAGGTAAACTTTAACTACAATCTATTAAAAATACTTTTCCTTTAAAATATTATTAAAATCTTTATTCAAAACAGTTTTAAAAGATTAAAACAGCCACACCAATTTTCGCAGCTCCAAGGTTATAGTAGGACCACTTCTAATCTTGAGCTTGGAAAGTAAGGTTATAGTTCAAACAACTATAACTCTACATTCCAAAATTACTATTGAAAGATACCGTTATTGGACTGTAACACCCGCAAGTGTACCCTATTTTTATAGTGAAAATATTTTACGGTTACTTTTCAGCGAAATTTAGTTTTAATCGTAAATTTAATTTTCCGAGTCAAATTTAGAATTTCCGAGTTCGTATTTGGAATTTTCGCGAGATTTCATGTAAAACCCGTCTTGAGCCGTCTTTGACTTTTTTTTTACTTTTCCACTTACTCACCCTACATATACTCCCTCATAACCCTAACTCCCTCACAACTCAATCTTCTTCTTCCTCACCATAAACACCAAAACCTAGCCTCCATATTCTTCCAAGTTTAGAATCGTCACTACTCATTCATTTTTCGCTCAAATTCACGTAAGTTCGTCTTATTCTTCCCCTCTTATCTTCCTCTATCCGTATTGGTAATAAATTACCGTCTTTCTCGCTTTTCAATTTATCCGTCTTTCTCAAAGGTGAATTATATTCATCTTTTGTCGTCTTTGTTTAGGTGGAGACTTTCTAGACCCCGACAAAGATTACTATCTAGTGGAAAAGGTAACGGTGAAGGGTTACTCGATATCATTTACGTGTTTTAATGTGTTTTCCATGTTAGAAATCGTAATTTGAATATGATTAGAAATTTTAGGAATTGTGTTGTTGATGATGGTTGTTGTTAGTTGATAATTGATATGAGAATTGATGAATTGTGATGATAGATGATATTTGTGTTATGCCTTAGTGAAATTGTGGAGATTTGCGTGACTCGTACCTGTCCGAATAGGACGCAGGCTGCGTCGTGGTGACGCAGGCTGCGTTACTCGCTGCCGACTGCAATTTTCCTGCACTGACCCCTTTTCGTAAAATGATCATATCTCCTTCGTTACTTGCTTGTTTTGGGCTTGTGACATCTCGTTGGAACCGTAAGAGGATAAGCTATCACCTCCATTAGGAATTTCTGCTTTTGCATGTCTAGAACTCTCGTTATGACCGTTTGAAGTAGACCCTTGCTTTCGTTGGTTTCCAAACAACATTGTTTTGGAGAGGTATCTATGTTTCTTATTTATTATGCTTTATAAACTTTTTATAATGCTTATGTATCATGTATTGATTCATTTTGATCATAGTTAAGTTTATATAATTCCCTATTCTCGTGTTTGTGACGGTTTTTGATATGTCCTACTTTGAGTCGGTTTTTACAAAGGATACGGTTTGAGCACTATTTTGTTATGTGCTTTGTACTCTCATTCCCTTGGCTACCTCCACGTTCGTAAGGCTGGAATGTCGGAACGGGGAGATATCCTACTGCTTAATTGCATGTGTTAGTGGGCATACGACGAAGTTGTTGGGAGGCGAACGCTTTGCGTTGATCGACCCGGCCGTCAAATGTTGTGTACTTGCGAGGTGGTGTTATTTGCATGTAGCGTACCGCTTGTTATGTGGCTCGAGCTTTTTTCCGCCTCTTTCGTGAAGGTTGACCGAATTTGGGGTACTCGACGTCTTTGTATGATCGAGTCTTGGATGTGGAACGTCTTACCACATGTCGAATCGGAGATATGTCTTATTCCGAGAGTCTGGCCAGGTTTAGACTAGGACCGTATTATTATCGTCGTCCTACCAGGAGGAAATTAGTCTACATATACGAAATGGATTGAATCGTATATGCGTTCAGGGAATGTTTTTCTCCCGTGGATGCCTGTTAATCATACTTGCCATGTACACGGTGCTAGTGCGTTTCATTTACCGTGAGAGAGGTCGTCATTGTATTGTTATGTGTGGATGGTTGATTACATGATTGATTATTCATGGTCATACCATT
>JAIUZE010066859.1:0-15878 GCA_022085475.1 Heliosperma pusillum
ATTAACTCTTTATTTTTATAAGCAAAAGCTTGTTTTCCTCCATTAATGGAGATTAATGGAATTAACTGAATTCATCATGGTATTAGACAAAGTTATGATCATGTTTCCTTCAATTTTTACAATTCCGCTGCAAAACTAATCGAAATTTCTTCTTTTCTTCAAATTTCTTTTGAAAATTCCAATAACAAAACACAAAATCACAAATTCAGAAAATATCAAACTCCAATCTTTCAATCATGCACAATGCCTGATTCAGTTTATACTTCAGTCTACAAAGATCCGCTTCATTTGACTAATGTTGATCAAGCTGCAGTGCAAATCATTCCGCATATTTTCTCTAGCAAATCCTTTCTTCATTGGTCAATGAATCTTCGTATAGCGCTTATTACTCTTGGATTCATCAATGGTGAATTTTCTAAACCTGCAGTTAACCATGCTAATTACAGCGACTGGATTCGTACAGGTTATACTATTGTTATGCGTTGGATTCTTCACTTTCTTTCTGATCAAATTGTTGAAGGATTATCATATGTTGCTTCTAGCAAACAAATGTGGTATGAACTCAATGAAAGGTATAATTAGTCCAATGCACCTTTTCTCTATCAATTTCTTAAAGATGTCATTCACATTGCTCAAGGTGATGCTTGTGTAGCTGAGTATTATGATAAACTTCGTTCTATTTGGGAAGACAAGCGTGCTTTAGATCCACTGCCTCAGTGCAATTGCATTGGTTAAGTGTCCTTGTGCTTTACTTAAGAAAATTGTTGAAAGAGATAATGCACATCATTTGATTGACTTTCTAATTGGATTACACAAGAAACACGAGCACCTACGCGGTCAGATTCTTGCTATGGATCCCTTACCATCTGTTAATCAAGCATTTGCCAAAGTACATCAGGCTGAGGTGCAGAAACATATTACATATGAAGATGCTGGTCCTACTCATGGCGAAATTTATCTAAATGTCGCTCAAACTCAAACTAAGCCTTACAAATTCACAGGAGATTCCAATGTATGGCAACGTGATTCTGAGACGCCTAAGAATGACAAACCTCTGTATTTATGCACTCACTGCAACAAACTAGGACACACTCTTGATTTTTATTGGACTGGAAACAAGTTATTAAAGACAAAGCAATCTAATTCTCGAGGAAGGTTTCCTTATGCTCTTGTTGGTCCTCGCATAATTGTGGACAATGTTGAATAATCTACTGAATATGTTGATGACACTCTATGTGAGGTACCACAAGAAACTCAGACAGCTGCTTTTAATTATTTTGGTCCTCCTTTTGTCCAAGATGTTCCAAAGGAGTTGTTTAAACTGCAATCTTCTGTTCTTATTCCTGGTCAGAGTTTTGTTGGTATGCTCCTTGCCTCTACTGTTACTATTTCACCTTCTACTAGCAAAATTGTTAGTTGGATTCTTGACTCAGGAGCCTCAAATCATATGATCTACAATTTTCCTTTCTTCACTTCTTTCATGTCTTTGACTAAACCTATAGCTATAATTTTACCTAATGGACAAATCAAATTTGTTAAGCATATTGGTACTGTTCCTTTTACAAAACAAATTACATTACAAAATTTTTATGTTTTTACCAGATTTTAAGCACAATCTCATTTCTCTAGGTAGACTACTAAGTGATAGTAACCTTTGTGCTAACTTCACTCCTACTCATTTCCAAATTCAGGACCCTTCCACTGAAGCGATCCTGTGTTCTGGGAACAAGCTAGCATGGATTTATCAGTTTCAATCCACAAATAATACTTCTGTTTTAGCTAATAACACTTGTAATGCTACTTCTGTTCCTGCCACTGTTGGCTTTCATGATGTAGCTCTGTTGCATGCAAGGCTAGGCCATTCCTTTTTTAGTACTATGCAGCATGTAACACATTGTTCAGATTTAATAAAAAAAATAGAAAACATCTTCATTGTGATACTTGTTTGCTTGCTAAACATCACAAGCGTCCTTTTCCTATTAGCAACCCTACCACTACACATTCTTTTGATTTAATTCATGTTGATCTTTGGGGACCATATAGGGTTAAATCTCTGAATGGATCCTCATACTTTCTTACCATTGTGGATGATTTTAGTAGAGTGATCTGGAGAATTTTGCTTAAGAATAAAGAAAGTGTTTTGACTGGATTTTTATACAGCCCGGAATCCGGCCATGGTTGATTGTGGTGAGGTTAACTAGTATCATCCTATTGTGATGGTATCGTGATTGAAACTTCAAAGGCTTGATTACAAAGTAAAAAGAGGCAACTCAAAAGTAAACAACAATAAAAGAAGGCATGATACAAGAACGTTTACGTGGAAACTCTTAAATGAGAAGAAAACTATGGGCACCAAGTTAGGATAGGATTCTAGTAATATTTAATATGTAACCGTTGAACAATTATGCAATGCTAAGTAATTATGTAACACCCGCGATTTTAGTATTTATAATTTAATAATATTATATTAGTTAGTTTAATTTTAGCTTTAGATTAAAATTTAGCTAGTTGGGTAAAATCCGTGTCTAATATATCGAATCTGAGCCCGTATTTTGGTTCTACTCGGAATTCCATGTGGGTGAGACTCCCGAACTTTTGTTGGGCCTTTTCTATATGTCCACTCACTCTACTTAGCCCAAATATCTCTCTTTTCCTTCTAAAATTTCAGCAACACTACTCATCTTCATCCTCTCCAAAAACAAAATCATAACTTCTTTCTCTCTCTCTCTCTCTCTCTCTCTCTCTCTCACCATTGGTGAGTCTTGAATCGTACAACACAAAACATCCCTTAACTCACTCAAATCTCTTAGTTTTTAGTTTATTCTTCCTCTTTTCTTTCCCTCTTTCTTTTAAGGTAAGAAAAGTCCAATCTTTCACAATTTAATTTTCTCATGTTTTTCCAGGATAAAAGTGTTCATCTTTTATATCAAATTTTGTAAGAGGAGACCTTGAGGAACCGGAGAAGGATTATTTCTTGGTAGAAGAAGAGCTTGAAAACTAGTGAAGGCGCAAAAAGGTAACGGTGAAGGGTTAGTCGATATCATCTTATGTGTTTTACATGTTAGAGTAGTATTTATCATGAAAAGATGAGTTCGTTGTGTTGATTTCATATGAATAGGTGTTTACTACTCATTAATATCTTTAATCCATCTCATATGCTTATTATATGTTAATCTTATGCAAAGTTACACTAATGTTGTTGGATTCACTCTTGTGATATGTTAAATTTGTGTTTGAGTAATAAATGTTGTCTTATGGTATCTTAAATGACCCTATGTAAGGATTGGGTATGATTATGTTGCATTTAATGGGGTCTTAGCTTGGAATGATTTAATACCCATATGTTGCATTGAATGAAGATTGGTGATGAATTATGTTGGATTGTTGTTTGGTGTTGGATATGAGTTGATATTACTCCTTTCGAATGCGTCTTGAATGTGTTCAACTCTTGTTTTGTGTTGTTCCGTGGTTCACTTGACCAAGTGTCTTGACTCACTCGACCGGGTGGAGGTCACTCGACCGAGTGCCCCACCCTGATGTCCCTGATTGTCGAACACTCGACCGAGTGGAGGACACTTGACCGAGTGGAGGACACTCGACCGAGTGGAGGTCACTCGACTGAGTGGAGGCCACTCGACCGAGTGCCTACTGCGTGACTGACCAGCTTTCGTAAAATGGTCATATCTCCTTCGTTTCTTGCTTGTTTTAATTTGGGATAAGCTATCACCTACACATATATTTACTGCATTCTCATGTCTAGAACTCAAGTTATGACCGCTTGAAGTGGACACTTGTTTAGACGGATTCCACACATGTTGTTTTGTGATGGGATCTATATATGTTTCTTATTCACTATACTTCTTAAACTTGGTCTAATGCTTATGTATAATGTATTGTCTCTTGTTTATCATTGTTACGCCTATCTCACATGCCATTCTCACATGTTTAGTGGCGATTTAGTTATGTTTCCTTACTTGAGTCATGTATGCCTTGAGTAATAGGTCAAGTCTTGTCTAATGGATGTTATGGAACTCTCATTCCCCGGTTGCACCCTTATACTCGTTAGAATTGATGTCAGAGCGGTGGGGGTACAACCTTCACTAGTCAAAAAAACTCCTATTGCGTCTATGGAATTACATCAGTTCTAAATAGCACGACGCAAAAACTACTCACTTTTGGCGGGAATGCATTTTTCGCCCTTTAGTTAAGCCTTTTGCGTCAATTGTTTAACAAAACCGATGTATATACTGTTAACTATTGCGTCGATTATAAGAGAAAATGACGTATTTGATGAAATGCGTCAATTATTTTCTTCAACCGACTTATTTAATAATATGTTTTTGTATCAATTATACTTGAAAACCGATGCAAATGATGTTTATAATAATAAAAAAAATACACTTATACACCCTCGCTCTTCCTATTACATATCAAAGTATAAAACCTTCCATCTCCTAAAACATGAAAAACGATTACCAAACCCTAATGCTGCTACTTCTCAATAGCCCTATCACCACCACTGTGCCCTACTTCTCCTACTTCTCGATCGTCTTCTTTCGTTATCAAAGCCGAGCCTTCTCGGTTCATTTAACAAGGTCGTACGTGTTGCCCTCCTTCAGTTGTCGCACCAGGCCACCAAGACCAACATCGTGTTGCCCTCCTTCAAGCCCGAAAAATAATCAAGTATGTCATCTCCTTAATCAGCCCTATGTTTAGTAAGGGTAAGATTACATTTCTCAAGCTTTATTTATAGAGTATAAGTTTAATTGAAGGTTCTTGAAACATTTTATTGATTACTCTGTATGAGTTTCATTGAGATGTATGTTTATAGACACTTGTTTGTGATAATTAGGTACTAAATTATTGGAAATTTACAGCATGTTTTGAACTTATGAGGTAATAACATTTTTATCAAAGAATTTGATAATTAAGTTTGTGTTTTTCATGTCTTACATTTATTAAACGTCATTAGTTTTCAGATCCAATGTTTAGAGTATATTGATAGTTTTTCATTTTGGGTTTCTATACAAGTTTGGGGCTTTCATTGTAATTCGAATTTAGGTTTCATTTTGTGGCATAATTGCAGTTATTAGACGATGATGTTAAGGGTTGTATAGAGAAGTCTTCATAATCGACTTATCTTTCATTAATGAATCAAAAGATCAAGCTTAAGACATTGGGGAAGTGTAATGAGGTGTGAAGGCCATATGTGGGTATTTTTCAACTAGTAAGCTACCAAAGATCAGTTAACGGTTTTAGTTAATTGGTAATTTGTAAACCAATAAGGTCTTGTAATCTATAATGTTTCCTAGTATTCTAAAATAACAACTTAATTTTAGGTTTTTATTCTGGTAAGTGATTGTGGTTTGTATGAATCATGAGATTGTAACATCTTAAATCTTTTAATAATATATTTGAGATAATTCTTTCTCATCTGCATTGATAGTTGTTTCACTTTTCTTCTTATTTTGCTTCTAAATTTGGTGTGCATTTGTTTAGCTGGTAATTGTTGTTCTGTGTGGTTAACGAACTTGAAAAACGCAACTGTCCATGTTACAGAAAGACTTTTATTGAGAGCTTGACGCATTTTGTACAGTGTGGTTCACCGAGAGTTTTAATTTATTATTTTTCATGCTTGTTTCAATTGTGTTCGTGGATGAGTTCACTGGCAAGTTAAAGAAAGCTATTGTATGTGGGTGTTATTTGATCTTTTATCCATGATAACTATTAACTCAATCTATATTTGTCAACTCATGTTAGTGCTTCTTAATGATCGGAAGATTACATAATGCTAATTTGATGAGTTTTGGTTACTTAAGTAAACAACTTCAGAGTGTAAAAGTCTAATTTGAACGTTTTGGTTTTTGTTTGTGACACCACACTTAGTTTAGATAGGCGTCCTTCTGATAATTTATATTTATTTGTACTCGATATGTGAATTAATGGTCCTTGTTTTCTAATTTATTTGGTTAAATCAAGGACCTTCTTGCACGGAAATAGGGACTAACACTAAACTTGTCATCTTATGAGTTGAGGTATGTCCTAGTCGTTCAAACTGAAATAACAGTTACTTTATAAAATTATGGTACTGAATTGAACTAATCCTCATTCGGATCATATGAAATCACGTTTTGTACCTACACATATCCAATGTTATACACATGAGCATGCGTATGACAATGCTTTTATGCATTTTTTAGTGGGGATATGACGACGTTGTTGGGAGGCGAACGCAATGCGTTGGTCGACCCGGCCGTCAAATGTTGTATCCTTGCGAGGTGGTGTTATTTTCATGTAGCGTGCTTGCATGATCGTCTTCACGACACCTCATTGATATGAGTACTCATGCTTGACTATTTTACGACGCCTCAATTATATGAGTACTCGTTACCGTGACAACCATTTCCGTTAGCTGCCCTTGCCAGATTTGCGGTACTCTGCTTCTGTGATTGACCGAGTCTTGGATGTGGAACGCCATACCACTTGTCGAATCGGGAAACTCCCATTTCACGAGAGTCTGGCCAGATTTAGACTGGGACTGTATTATTATCGTCGTTCTACTGTAAGGATTAGAGTTTGGAGTCGTCATTGTCTTAGTCATGAGTATGCCACACGTCTTATCGCATACGGTTCAGGGAAACGCCTTATCCCGCGGACTTACATTGACTTGTCTTGCATAGTGCAGATGCTAGTGCGTTTCATTTACCGTGAGAGTATATGTGTGATAATACAATATTTTACTCATTTTTGTCCCACTTTATATCCCCCATTTAGTCGGAATTTATTGCTTAAGTAGTATAATTAGCTCGTTTTGGGGTAAAATAGAATATTAGTGGTTTTATGTTAATTAGAGCTAATCTATTTTATTTCTAGGGATTTTGGTACTGCTTCCATCATTTTATATGTACAGGTACAAATCAAGCGGAAACGGAATGATTCATACGGGTTGAGACGAAGCTGAAAATGAAGATAATTAATAAAATAAAAAGAAACTAAGAGTCTCATTGACCATTTGCCTTGATAAAATTACACTCACAAACTCTCTCCTATCCTTCTCGTTTTGCTTGCAAATCAAAATCTCCAATCATCTTTTTCAATTAACAATGACAAAGCTCCAATTAATTAACCATTACCATGAGCCAAAGCTATCATCCCAATTACCTTCCATCATCAATCCCTTGTCAAATTCATTCACCATTAAATTCACCAATAAATACATGGTGGCACCATTTTCGATTCAGCCAACTTCTTTGACAACCCGAAAACCCGACATCGGAGCTCGCCGAAGGATCCTCCATGGCTGCCCGTACCTCATGGCGACCAGGCAACCGTCTTTTGCCGTCTCGTGGTCGAAACGTCATATCCTAGCATCCCCTTGAAGACCCACCTCGAATACAAAGCTTTTGGACTTCATTAAAGACCACCGTGCGGAACGAAGTCGGCCGTGCGAAATCAAATCAGGGAAGTATCCACCGTGCAGCTTAGACCGTTCGTAACGAAAGTGACCGTGCATAATGGATGATTGCTGAAGATTGCTTTTGGTCGTTATTTTGACCCCTTCATTTTTGTCACGTGAACTTGGTTTAGTTGGCTGGAATCTTTTTGCCTTTTGTATATTTGTCTTATTATTATTAGTTAATACATCAAAACTAGTGTAACACCCGTGAAAATTCACGGAATTGTTTTATTTTTTTAGAAATTAAATTTATTTACTTTTAGTAAAATAATTATGTTAATTTGGTACATATAATTTTGGTGCGCGGCCACTTCCCGCATATATAAGACCTTATCGACTTTATTTTATATGAAATACTTCATAAAATGAGTTGACTTCTCTCGTATATTTATCGTTTATGATACATGTTTCAAATTTGATGAAGATCAAATTGGTTATAACCTTGTTAAAAAACTTAAAGTAAATAATATACTCAAAACAAATAGAGTAACCAAAAATAGTGATAAATTTTCAAAAATAAAATATAAAAAAATACTCTGTCCGATCCACACAAATGGTAATATTGGGAAAAATGCAGTATTTAAGAAAATGTGGAAAAATGAGAGGTAAAAAGGAAAAAAGGTAGGTGGCCTAATGACGTTTTGTGTAAATATCAAATGAGTATAAGGATAACTTGGTAATGTAGTGGGTCAAATAAGGTATGTTACCTTTGGTGTGGATCGTCCATTTTAGGTAAGTGTTATCATTGATCTGGAGGGAGTAATAAACAATACTCAATCACTCATAGTCATAGAACAATTAATATACTCAAAACAAATAGAGTAACCAAAAATAGTGATAAATTTTCAAAAATAAAATATAAAAAAATACTCCCTCCGATCCACACAAATGGTAATATGGGGAAAAATGCAGTATTTAAGAAAATGTGAAAAAATGAGGGGTAAAAAGGAAAAAGGTAGGTGGTCATGTAATTGTGTGTTTAATTGTGGGGTTGATAGGTGAGTCATGTAATGACATTTTGTGTAAATATCAAATGAGTATAAGGATAACTTGGTAATGTAGTGGGTCAAATAAGGTATGTTACATTTGGTGTGGCTCGTCCATTTTAAGTAAGTGTTATCATTGATCTGGAGGGAGTAATAAACAATACTCAATCACTCATAGTCATAGAACAATTAGTCATCAAATTTTGTTATTATATTACTCCTAATTAACCAATTTTTACCATATCCATTAATTATAAAAGTGTAACACCCGTGAAAATTCACGGGATTATTTAAAAAATTTAAAAATAAAGTTGAATTACTAAATTTGTAAAATGAATGTTACACCATATATCTTTATGTATATGGTTTTGTCGCTCCATAGTCCATTCCCGCCTATCATAACTATGTCTATTTTTTTAATTTTATTTCGTATGAAATAGAATTGTGTTCATTGGTCTAATTCATATTCATATGTTTTTCATTTACGATACATAATTTAAATCATGATTCAGATTAAATTTATTTACCCGATAATGAGAGACGTTCACTATTCTCATTGTTATCATTGTTACTCTCACTACTCATACAAATAATATTGTTACTTACAATTACACCCACTAATACTATTGTTCATTTCACTATTACCGATGGCATTACTTAGTTTTATTTGTAGTACTCGTGTTACCACACATATTAGGTTTCTTTCGTAGTTTTATAGTTTTCTTTAGGTTTTTTATTTTGTTTAAGGAACTCTCCCCTCCTCTTTAAAAATACAAATATTAAGTTGCACCAATACCCTCATTTATATTATTTTTATTTTTATTCCTCTCTTTAGATCCATTGCATTGTCCATTTTAGAAGTCTTACAATCAATTGATGACATAAAATCTACTATTTTATATTATGAAACGAAAAAAAATCTACTATTTTATATTATGAAACGAAAAAATTTATCAACTCAATAATGAGACACATTTGTTGGCCTCGTTACTACTATTGTTACTCTCACTATTCATAATATTAATATTGTTAGTTACTTTACATCCGCTAATGCTATTGTTTATGTAAGTCTTTTAAGAGACGATGTCTCGATTAGTTCATTTTAATACCTTAACCAGATAAATAGGTAGGGATTGAGTCTCGGTAAGTCTTTTAAG
This sequence comes from Heliosperma pusillum, assembly GCA_022085475.1. NCBI lineage: Eukaryota > Viridiplantae > Streptophyta > Magnoliopsida > Caryophyllales > Caryophyllaceae > Heliosperma > Heliosperma pusillum. The sequence continues at coordinate 9,600 of JAIUZE010066859.1, forward strand.
AGACAATAATGTCTCGATAAGTTTTACTTGACACATCTTAAGTTTTAGATAAAAAAAATACCCGCTTTAAGCAAGATTTATAGGTCGTTTTTACGATTCTACGAAGTATTGTACTACCCTATGTAGACAGGCATGTTTAGGTTAATTCTTTTAGTTAAGCCCAGATTGAATAAGAAAACAGTAAAAAAAAAAAAAAAAAAAAGAGAAAAAAGAGCTAATCAATAGAAATTGTTTGGTACATAAAAATAACAATAGAATCACCAAATAATCATTATACTCCCCATCTTTTTACAAAGGGAAAATTCACATGGTACCCCCGAGGTTTGTCATTTTGCACGAAATACCCAAAATTTTGATCTAGAAAACTTTAAAAGGTCATAACTCGTGTTTACGAGATCAGAAAGAGACGATTTTTTTTTCAAATCGATCGTCTTTCGAAGTACTACGATTTGAAAAAAAAAATTGTCGAGTTCGGAATTCGTAACCAAGAGATATGCTCGCTCAAAGTTTATTCGGTCAAAAAAACTTTGACATGCAATAACTACTAGCTACGGGATCCAAATACAATAATTTTTTTTTCAAATCGTAGTTCTCGGAAAGATGATCGATTTGAAAAAAAAAATTGTCACTTTATGATCTCGTAAACACGAGTTATGACCTCTTAAAGTTTTCTAAATCAAAATTTTGGGTATTTCGTGCAAAATGGTAAACCTCGGGGGTACCATGTGAATTTTCCGTTTTACAAATAAACAAACAAAAGTTAATGATACTCCTTACCTTGTTTTACAATAAAACAAACAAAATACATGTTATTAACTGAATACTACTTCTATCTTCCCCTTCCCCTTGATCAGTGTATACGATTTAAGCATGTAACCCTGGTCTCAAACAAACAAAATACATCTTATTAACTCAATACAAATAAGTTAAGACGTACTCACAACCGATTAAAAGAGGTTTGTGAGAGGTCTTAACTTAAGACTGTCTTAAGCAAGAACTACTCCTCAAACAACCCATATTAAAATTGAAAGTAAAAAATTCACAGCAATGACTTAAAAAGCACAAAAGACAAACATAAAATGGTACGGAGTATATTGTTTGGCTATTAATTTGCTTATATAAATGATGGAGTAATTGAACTCTTTCGTGCTCAACCTCCCTATACTTGATCACTTCTGCGACTACCACCAACCACCGACCTGCGACTCTGCGAGTTGACGTTGTCACAATAGACAGATGTCAATCGGCGACATCGAGATGTTGACGTTGTCACAATAGATAGATGTCAATCGGCGACATCGAGACGATTGACGACGACGACGATTTGGATCCAAGGGATGTAATAATTCGGTAAAAAGACCAATATTGGAATTTTATTAGAAAAGAGACATGATTTTATTTTTTGGATTTTATATTTTCATTATTGGATGTTGCAAATGGGGTTTTGTTTGTAGAAGTTGAGTTAGCTTTGCTCATATATAATGGTGAAAGAGTATGGGTAAGTGTAAAGTGTGTACTGCAACTCCTTATGTCACTCGCATGATTAGTAATTTCGAGGGAATGGGCTGTCAAGCACGCTTCTCTATTTTTTGTTAGGAAATTGAAATTGGGCGCTTATCAAGATATTACAGGGATGGACGGACTGTTGTACCCTTTATATTTCCTACTGAAAAACGGGAGTAAATGGACTCTTTTACCCAAACTAATGAGAGATTTTATTGGCTGAATAAAAATGAAATCCTGAGTTTGAATGAGAGAGCTTGAATATTCCCATTCTAATCCTACATTGTGCCACATAGGCTATTTTACATTTTTCTTTTATATATATAATGATTTTAGACCCAAAAACATTTTACTAATTACCCTTACTTATCTCTCCCATATAAATAGAAACAAACCCAAAAAATAAGGGAGAGCCACCATTTTTTGAGATTTGTTTTAGTATTAGGGTGGTTTCTCTTTTAAAAAACTCTCTATTAATTTAGTTTAGGAGTAGATTAATTCGCTTCAAGATTCAATCTTTTGGGCTTGTAAGACTAATTCTACCATATTTATATCATTCCAATTCAAAGTTTGGTATTTAATTTCTTATCTCTCTTTGTTATTGTTATTTTTCATTTATTGTTGTTTGTTCTTCTAGTTTAGTAATAGATTAGTTTAAAGTTTGAATCTTTATTATCTTATTACGTTTGTTCACATGGGTAAAGTAATTGTTAGTGTGTTTTATGTTATATTGTTCATGATTAGTGAAAAGTTGTCTCGCTAGAGTTCGATTAATCCGTAACATGCTAAGCTTATTCGATTGAATCCCATACTTAATGAGTTGTTGGGTAGTTTGTGACAACCCTCGCGAATGCGGAAATATAAAACATACAAGCATGTGAATTATATAGCGGAAAATACGGTATTTTAAAAACCTTTATACATGCAAGATAGAAAAATACGAGGAGTGTCAAAATATTACAAACTAAATAAAAATACCACAAGAGACGTAGTATCTCAAAGTGTTAACAAAAGACAAAGTAATTAGCAACTAGCTAAACAACGTCTAGAGGTGTTTCATCCAGGGACAACGCCCGCTAGCTCACACCCGAACCCCAAAATAGCATAAGCAAAAAGCCATCCATGCAAGCCACCTGTTCATTCATGAAAAACATGAACGCCACAATCAGTGGGGAGTAACTCCGGGTTCTCCCAGCCATATCACCTTAAACGTACATATAAGGAAATACAAAAGTAAAAATCATGCATATATAGATATCCATGTGAGTTACGATAAGAATAGATAGGCAATTCGATAAATAAAGATAAGGGCATATGGAATACAAATTGAGGAACCATCATGTTATTCAAGACTCGGGAAAGACACTCTTAGGCAACCGAATACGCTCACTAGGGCTTGCATCTCACCGTTAGCGGTATAAGTTTGATAAGATTGAGACTCGACAGACAAACCAAGTCAAGTCATGCAATGATCACAACAAATCCAACATATTATCATCCATTCACGAACCAAGACATTGACGGTGTCCAATCATGCAATGACCATGAATAATATCATGAAATCACGCATTCAAGAACGACGATGCCCAATCATGCAATGACCATGAATAATATCATGAAATCACGCATTCAAAGACGACGACACGACGACGACCACTCTCACGGTAAATAAAACGCACTAGCATCGTGTACATGGCAAGTATGATTATGGGCATCCACGGGAGGAAAACCTTCCCTGAACGCATACACGATTCAATCCATTTCGTATATGTAGACTAATTTCCTCCTGGTAGGAACGATAATTAAACGGCTCCTAATCTAAACCTGGCCAGATTCCCGGAATCACATTTGCCGATTCGACATGCGATGACGTTTCGCATCCAAGACTCGGTCAATCAAATAGACGCCGAGTACCCCAAATTCGGTAGATCAATTCACGAAAGAGGCGGAAAAGAGCACAAGCCTCATAACAAGCGGTACGCTACATGCAAATAACACCACCTCGCAAGTACACAACATTTGACGGCAGGGTCGATCAACGCATAGCGTTCGCCTCCCAACAACGTCGTCGTATGCCCACTAACACATGCATTTAAGCAGTAGGATACCTCCCCGTTCCGGCATTCCAGCCTTACGAACGTGGAGGTAGCCAAGGGAATGAGAGTACAAAGAACAAGACAAAATAGTGCTCAAACCGTATCATTTGTAAAAACCGACTCAAAGTGGAACATACAAAAAACCGTCACAAAACATGAGAATATGGCATTATATAAATTTAAATATGATAAACATGAATCAATACATGATACATAAGCATTAAACCAAGTTGAAGAAGCATAATAAAAAAGAAACATAGATACGTCTCCAAAACAACAAGTTTGGAAACTAACTAAAACAAGGGTTCACTTCAAACTGTCATAACTAGAGTTCTAGACATGAAAATACAGAAATTCCAAGTGGAGGTGATAGCTTATCCTCTTACGGTTCCAACGGGATGTCACAAGCCAAAAACAAGCAAGTAACGAAGGAGATATGATAATTTTACGAAAAGGGGTCAGTGCAGTGAAACTGCACAAGTCACGACCGTGACTTGTATTTCACGCCCGTCAAACACTCTGTTACGCAAGGGTAAAAGATCAGCCACTATTTCACGCCCGTGACTTGAGTCTCACGACCGTGACTTGAGTCTAGACAACTCCAATTTGTTCGAAACTCAACCATCATCAACTATTATCATAAATCATCACTTCTCATATCAATTCTCATATCAATACTCAACAAACAACATATACCATCATCAACAAAATTACTAAACTCACTAATCGTATTCTAATACGATTTCTAGCATATAAGCATGTAAAACACATAAATGATATCGAGTAAACCTTCACCGTTACCTTTACGCGTCTTTAATCGATTCTAAACCTTCCTCGTCTCCACCTACAAACAATTAGATAATAAAAGATGAATATCATTCACCTTGAGAAAGACGGATAATTTAAAAAGCGAGAAAGACGGTAATTTTATTACCAATACGGATAGAGGAAGATGAGAGGGGAAGAATAAGACGAACTTACGTGAATTTGAGCAAGAAACGAATGAGATACGATGATTATAAGTTTGGAAAGATTATCGAGGCTAGGGTTTTGATGGTTTCTTTGGAATGAAGTAAGTTGAGTTGTGTTTGTGTATGAACTAGGTTAAGAGAGGTAGTATGAGTTATGTAAGGAAAAAGTCAACAAAAGTCAAACTCGCCTTAAGACGGGATTCTCATGGAATCTCGCGGAAATTCCAAATACGAACACGGAAATTCTAAATTTGACTCGGAAAATTAAATTTACGATTAAAACTAAATTTCATTGAAAAGTATCCGTAAAATATTTTCACTATAAAAATAGGGTACATTTCCGGGTGTTACAAGAAAGGTTTTTGAGAGATGTATGAAAACCAAGCAAGAATGAACCAAATAAAATGAACAACCATATTGCCCTTTTATAGGCAATATGGCCGGTCAAGACAAGCCCCATAAGGGACTTATTTTGCTTATTTTAATCACATGCAAAGTAGTAGAGTGTAGTGTTGAATGAAATGATTTTATGTTACTATTCATGTCATAATCACATGTGACTTATGAGCATGAACAAAAGCACCCATCATCACCTTACCAACACTACCATGACCGGCCATGTGAGGCCTTATTTGGTCCATTTTGATTTTTGATATTTGTCCCACAAATACTTATTAATCATATGCTTAATTATCTTATATAATTAAGTGTTAATTTGATCATATAACAATTATATGACACAAATAAATAAATAATATGTACTTAACATTTTAAGTGATATTTTACCATTATATCAATATATAATGGGTCCCAAAATGCTTAGTTAATTTATTTTACAACTCCTTGTAAATATAATTAACTAATTAGCTCTATCTCAAAACCTAAAAACTTAATTAGTAATTTAACGATTAATACTAAGTTAAATCTTATTTAATCCTATAAAATAAGATATAAATTTATTAGTTCAAATTATGACATAATTTGGAAAAAATAAAACTTAACCGAAATTTGGTTCTGAACTCAATTCTAACAATTAACTCTCGTACATATCGAATATATGTAATGGACTAATTAACTGTATCATATACAAATAATTAGTTACTATTTGGATTTCATCCTATAGGTGTAACCAAAGGGATAAGTTCATCACCGCCGTCATACGACAATAACGTCAAACTCTAGTCAGCAACCCGTTATTGATTTATGTTAATCAACAGACTAATCATATATATAGTCAATAAATATCCCAATTATATTCCTTAATAAGATTTATTATGTGGCGCACTATTGTGGAGGACACCTACTCCAACAGATACCCCCATATCCTTACCATCCATAGAAATAATCACATGTTCTACTCTTTACCCTAACGTCTCTATCTCTATTGCGGGGACAATATTTCCCGCTAATCTCCTTAAGTTCCCTTTAGGAGAGTTTGATGTAATCCTAGGTATGGATTGGTTAGCTTTGTACCATGTTAGATTTGAGTGTAGAGATCAAAAGATCTATCTTAAGAGTCCTTTAGGAGTTAGAATAAACTATAAGGGATCTCATTCCCGAATGGGTGTGCAATTGGTTTCCGCGATGAAGTTGATAAGTATGGTGAGAAAGGGTCACCGAGCATTCTTGTGTGTTGTGACGTCTACATCTTCAATCGAAGATGTACCTATAGTACGTGAATTTGTTGATGTATTCCCCGAAGACTTGCC
>JAIUZE010066860.1:0-44577 GCA_022085475.1 Heliosperma pusillum
ATCTACCGTAATCTTCTTGATTCTTAACATAATTAATGAATTCATTAACGCCCTTTACAAACTCCGGCCTTAATTTTTTATTACAATCCAATCTTTCATACATCCATGCCCGTTGTACTCTTTTCATTTCAAATCTACATACACGTTTATAATTATTATTATCGACTTAAATAAATATTCAAAACAATAACAACAAGAACTAAAAATTTACTAATAGCAACAATAACAACAATAACTACTAATACACATCATATTACACAAACCACAAACAACAAACAACAAACAACCTCCAACCTCCAACCTCCAACCTCCAACCTCCAACCTCCAACAACAACAACAACAACAACAACAACAACAACAACAACAACAACAACAACAACAACAACATCTTCCACCTGCAAAAAAAAAGTAATATTCGAGTTCATGGGGTCCTTATCTCTCCAACCTACACCCATCTTTGAATCTTTCATACCATTAGTAAATACTAATCATTTAATTAATTGTTATGAGACGAAAATTCGGCAGCAATTCCCTACAGTTCTCCAAATACACAATGTTGAATGACTTGTCACTCTCCATCTGTATTCAGAGAACATTAAAGGAACTGTCAACCAAACTTAATCGTCAAATAACAATTAAAAAAATGATTAGTATTTACCACCTAAATGGCATTAAAGATTCAAAGACAGTCCCAAAACGGGGACTATTCAAGAATTATACCTAATGCGTAATTCTTGAACGGGTACTAAGTCTATCATATATGAATAACATTTCCTTAATAATTGTGACAAAAGTAAAGCACGACAAATGACCGGGACGGAGGGAGTAATAATAATTATCTATATTAATAATTACAACAATTCAAAGGAGGGAGGGTGGCAGTTGGGTGGGGGTGGGGGTGGGGGCGGCGGCAGGGAGGGAGGTGGCGGCAGCAGGGAGGGGGTGGCGGCGGCAGGCAAGGGGGGGGGGGGGTAGATCTGAAAAATCAAATTAAGAAGAGGGAGAGAGATAGAAAGAGGGACGTACCAATTGAATGCTCCGGTGGTGTAGGTGGTGGTTCCGGTGGTGTTTGTGGTGGCTCCGGTGGTCTTAGGTTAGGGTGGCGCCGGTGGGGTCTTGGGTAGAGTTGACGGACGGAATTTTAATTGATTAATGTAAAGTGACATACGGGGAAAGACTTCGCTGTTGGATATATCAAAAAACCTTGCAACGGAATTTCCGTCGCAAGTCCGTCGCAAGATTTATTATTAAATAATAATTGCGACGGATTTTCCGTCGCAGGAATAGCATTTCCGTCGCAGAAAGAAATGCCACCTGGCTTTGCCAGTTGTGATATTTCAGTCAATTATTTGAACTTGCGACGGAACTTCCGTCGCAAAGTCCGTCGCAATGTTACAAATTGCGACGGAACTTCCGTCGCAGAGGTTCCCGCCATGTTATTTTTCTAGGCGCCATGGCTGGAAACTCTGCTACGGAATATCCGTCGCAAGTCCGTCGCAAGATTCTATTTCCGTCGCAGGATCCGTCGCAAAGGTTTTTTTGCTACGGAATTCGTGTCCGTCGCAAATATTCCGTCGCTAATGAAATACTTTTTTGTAGTGTGATACAAGCGAATGAAAACTCATATATTCAAAACATTAATATTATAAGTCACTACGTAAAATTATACGATAAACGAACGATCAGAATTATTATAAATGAAATCGTAAACAAGAAATACAAACAACATCCAGCAGAAGCCAGCCGGTCAGGTGGACCGGCTGCCGGTCTACCGGCTAAGGCCAATAGTCATATGAAAAACAACATTGAAATGTCAGGGTGTCTCAGCCGGTCAGGTGGACCGGCTGCCGGTCAACCGGCTAAGGACCAAGAGTATTATGAAAAACAAGAAGGAAAAGAGGGGTGTCTCAGCCGGTGGTCTGACCGGCTGCCGGTCGACCGGCTGAGACCCATGTCATATTTCAAAATCACGTAAAGATGCAATAATATACAGCCAGTGCCCCAGCCGGTGGTCTGACCGGCTGCCGGTCGACCGGCTGGGGTCCATATGCACGAAAATCACCCTTTTCACTAAGGATCAACATTTATCAATTATCGATTATCAACATAAATCATAGAATCTCATATAAATTCTCAACAAACGATATATACCATCATCAACACAATTACTAAACTCACTAATCGTATTCTAAATACGATTTCTAGCATAGATAACATGTAAAACACGTAAATGATATCGAGTAACCCTTCACCGTTACCTTATTGCGTCTTCACTACTCGTCAAGCTCCTCTTCAATTAGGAAATAGTCTTTGTCGGGATCTTGGAGGTCACCACCTACAAAATAGTTAATAAAAGATGAATTTACTTCACCTTGAGAAAGACGGAAATTTTGAAAAGCGAGAAAGACGGTAATTTTATTATCAATACGGATAGAGGAAGGTAAGAGGGGAAGAATAAGACGAACTTACGTGAATTTCAACAAGAAACGAGTGAGCTATGATGATTCTAAGAATGGAAAGATTATGGAGGCAAGGGTTTTGGTTTGCTTAAGGAAGAAGTAAGTTTGATTTGTGTTGAATGAAAAATAGGTTAAGGGAGGGAGTAAGAGGGAATATGAGTGGAAAAATTCAATAAAAGTCAATGACGCTTTAAGACGGGATTCTCATGGAATCTCGCGGAAATTCCAAATACGAACTCGGAAATTCTAAATTCGACTCGGAATATTAAATTCTAAATTAAAACTTAAATTCATTGAAAAGTATCCGTAAAATATTTTCACTAGAAAAATAGGGTACATTTCCGGTAGTTACAATCACCCCACCTTTTAAAAAGTTTCGCCCTCGAAACTTGAGGGAAAGAAAAATACCTTACTCGAATAGACTCGGATATTTACTACGCATAGAAGCTTCAGTTTCCCAAGTCTCTTCTTCAACATTAGCACTTCTCCACAAGACTTTCACTAAAGGAACCACCTTACTTCTCAACTTCCTATCCTTACGATCTAGGATGCGGATCGGCCTCTCCTCAAAGGATAGATTTGGTTCAAGCTCGGGCATTTCAACTTGAAAGACATGGCTCGGATCACTAACATACTTTCTCAATTGAGAAACATGGAATACATTATGAACCTTAGCCAAATTCGGGGGCAAATCCAACTTATAAGCAACGGCACCAATCCTCTTTACAATATCAAAGGGTCCAATGTATTTTGGGCTCAATTTACCCTTAACACCAAACCGTTTAACACCCTTCATTGGAGATACTTTCAAGAACACTTTATCCCCAACTTCAAACTCTAACGGCCTTCTTCGGATATCGGCATAAGACTTTTGCAGTCTTGAGCGGCCTTCATTCTATCACGAATAACCTTCACATTATCAATAGTCTCAACAAGAACATCGGGGCCTAAGTCACGAACATCACTCAATTGATTCCAACATATAGGACTCCGACATTTCCTTCCATAAAGAGCTTCATAAGGGGTCATCTTGATAGATGCATGATAACTGTTGTTGTAAGAAAACTCCAACGATATAGAACTCTTTCCTCTCCCCCCTCCCCCAAACTAGACTGGAAGTCAAGAGCAACAGTCCTAAGTAAGTCTTCTAAACTCTGAATAGTCCTCTCAGTCTGACCATCTGTAGCGGCATGAAATGCAGTAATCATCAACAACTTACTACCCATGGCTTCTTGCAAAGCTTTCCAAAATCTCGAACAGAATCTCGGATCTCGGTCGGATATAATCTCCTTAGGAACACCATGGTATCTAAAAATTTCATCAACATAAGCTTTTGCTAAACGATCCAAACTCCAAGTTTCTTTGATCGGAATAAATCTAGCACACTTGGTCAAACGATCAACAACAACCCAAACAGCCCATCTAACCTCCAACGGTCCTCGGCAAAGCCATAACAAACTCCATAGAAGAATGCCCACTTCCATTAGAGGACGATCCAACGGTTGTAGCAATCCACCGGGTCTCTTGTGTTAATCTTCATTTATTGGCAAGTAAAACATCTTCCAACATAAGGTACAAAATCACCCTCAAGTTTGGCCCCCAAAACTGTAGCTTCAAATCCTTGTACATCTTATCACCTCCGGGTGAATAGAATAAGGGGAAAGATGAGCTTCATCAAGAACTCGCTTCCTCAAATTAAGAGCATTAGGAACAAATAAACGACCATGGAAACGAAGAACACCTTCATCATCAAACTTGAAATCTTTACCTTTACCTTCAAGAAGTTTGGCTTGGATAGACTTGTAGGTAAGATCATCAACTTGGCTTTCGCGGATCTCACGGAGAAACACAGGCTCGGCAGTCATAGCACCGACATAAACAAAACCACGCTCCACGAATTCCAAACTCAACTTTCGAAACTCGGCACAAAGATCACCGGGTAAAACCCGCATAGCATTCAATGCATGAGAAGCTTTTCTACTAAGAGCATCTGCAACAACATTTGCCTTCCCTTCATGATATAACAACTCAAAATCATAATCATTCACCAATTCCAACCGTCTTCTTTGCCTCATATTCAACTCTTTTTGAGTAAATATGTACTTCAAACTTTTGTGATCGGTGAAGATACGACAATGAACTCCAATTAGGTAATGTCTCCACACTTTCAAAGCATAAACAACAGCGGCCAATTCTAAATCATGAGTAGGATAGTTCACTTCATGAACTCTCAACTGCCTTGAATCATAAGCCACCACTTTCCTATTTTGCATAAGAACACAACCCAATCCCATTTTAGAAGCATCATAATAGACATCAAAGTCTACTCCATCTTCAGGCAAAGTCAACACCGGAGCGGTAGTTAACCTCTTCTTTAACTCTTGAAACGCTGCTTCACAAGCTTCATTCCATAGGAACTTGGTTTCCTTTTTCAATAACTGAGTCATCGGTCTAGCAAGCTTAGAGAAATCCTTGACAAATCTACGGTAATAACCAGCTAAACCAAGAAAACTTCGAATTTCTCTAATATCGGTCGGACTCTTCCAATCAACAACGACCTCAATTTTCGAAGGATCCACCATTACACCCTCTTTAGAAATCACATGCCCAAGGAAAAGACATGGTGGGTCAACCAAAATCACACTTGGAGAATTTAGCATACCACTTTTGACGACGAAGAACACTCAAAATAGTCCTTAGATGAATAGCATGCTCTTCTTCGGACTTGGAGAAAATAAGAATATCATCAATGAACACCACCACACACTTGTCGAGATACTCACTAAATGTGCGGTTCATTTGGTCCATAAAGATAGCGGGAGCATTCGTCAATCCAAATGGCATTACCTTGAACTCATAATGGCCATACCTCGTACTAAAAGCAGTCTTCGGAATATCAACATCTGGAACAGGAATCTGGTGATAACCGGATCTCAAATCAATCTTGGAAAATGTAGAAGAACCCTTTAATTTATCAAACAAATCTTCAATTCTTGGTAAAGGATACCTATTCTTGATTGTAATCCGATTCAATTCACGATAATCAATACAAAGCCTCATAGAACCATCTTTCTTCTTTACAAAGAGAACGGGAGCACCCCAAGGCGAGGCACTTGGTCGAATAAAACCCTTTTCAATCATATCATCCAGCTGCTTCCTTAATTCTTTCAATTCAGACGGAGCCATACGATAAGGAGCTTTAGCTATTGGACCAGAACCAGGAACAAGATCAATAGAGAATTCAACATCTCGCTCGGGAGGAATCCCGGGCAAATCTTCGGGGAATACATCGACGAATTCTCGAACAATAGGTACATCTTCAATACTTGGCAAAGAGGTATTTGAAGAAGTCACAACACACAAGAATGCTTGGTGACCTTTTCTAACCATACTTACCAATTTCATAGCGGAAATTAAAGACACACCTTTTCGGGGATGAGATCCCTTATAGGTTATTCTAATCCCTAAAGGACTCTTTAAATAAATCTTTTGATCACGACACTCGAACCTAGCATGATACAATGCTAACCAATCAATACCTAATATTATATCGAACTCTCCTAGAGGGAACTTAAGGAGATTAGCGGGAAAGATAGAACCCGCAATAGATATTGGGACATTAGGATAAAGGGTAGAACAAGAGATAATATCTCCGGATGGTAAGGATATGGGAGTATCCTCACTAGATGTAGGCTTGATAGATAATTTACTAGCATAGGTTGATGACACAAAAGACATTGAAGCACCGGTATCAAAAAGAATAAGGCACGGTTGCTCTAAGATTGAGAACATACCCGTAATGATCTCAGGATGAACGTCGGCTTCGGCACGGCTCATGACAAAGATAGAACCCTTAGGTTTAGGAGGAGGAGGGGGCAACTTTCGATCGGGGCAATCCTCGTAACGATGACCACCCTTTTGACAAAAGTAGCAAATATAGGCTCGGCTGGAACATGGCACACCAGGATGGTATGGTTGTCTACAACGATTACATTGACGACCTTGAGCTTGAGGAGCATAAGGCCTATGAGCCACATTTGAAGTAGCTCTAGGAATAAAAGGAGCAGGATTTCTTGTGTTTGCATTGGAAGGAGGATTGAATCTCCTCTTGTTAGCATAAGAATTTGAGGAAGAAAGAATAAATGGTCTCTTCCCATAAACATTTGGCCTAGGAGCATAAGAAGGAGAGGGATTATTCATCAAAGCTTCATCTCTAATAGCCTTCATTGAATTCTCGGCCCACAAGGCATCATCATAAAGATCTCCAAAGGAATTTGTATTCCTTCTCACTTTACTTTGCAGAACGGCACTCAACTTGTTTCGGTAATAGAATGCTCGGTCTTCATCATCTCGGATAAGCCTCGGCGCAAAATGCGCAAGCTTATTAAACTCCGTAGTAAACTCTTGAGCTGATAAGTTGCCTTGTTTAAAGTCAATGAACTCCTTGAGCCTTTGTTGTTTAAGCTCTTTAGGATAGAATCTACCTTCCACCAGAGCTTTAAAACAAGCCCAGTTAAAGTCTTCTTCCAGAACAGCGGTGGCACTTGTGATAGCCCACCAGTTATCAGCTTCCCTAACAAGGAAATGCTTTGCGATCCTCACCTTGTCCTCTTCGCGGACTTGGTATAGATCGAACTGCTTCTCCATCTCACGGAACCAATCGGATAGCTCTGTAGGGTCCGGTTCTCCACCATATGGTACGATCTTACTTCTAGCTATCTGTCCAGCTACCCATGCATAGCCACCTTGATGGTTGTCTTCCCTTCTAGGGGGAACTTGGTTAGCATTAGCTAAAGTTGCATCTTGCTGATTTTTCAGCACTTGAGTGAGAGCTTCCATCATAACGTTCTCAGCTAATCGTGGTCTAACCATCTTCATAAGAAACAAAAACAAATTAAGTTACTCCTATCAATTAGCATAAACAAATAGACTACCAAATAAATCCTTAACTTCTACCCAACTCTCATTTATTATTTCAAGGTCAAATAGTTTAATTTTAGGGTTCACGTGTGTGCGTCGGGAGCGATAAAGCTCTGATACCAACTGTGACAACCATCGCGAATGCGGAATGGAAAGGAAATTAGAAAACATACAAGCATGTGAAATAATATGCGAGAAATACGGTATTTAAAACTTTTTATACATGACAAGAATAAATAATACGAGGATAGCTGTCAAAATAATACACAAATACGTAACGAAATCAAAACAAAGAGACGGCTGGTTCTCTCCCAAAATGTTAGCCAAAATGAACAAGTGTTTAGCAAAACTAGCTAAAATGTCTAGAGCGGTGTGAAACTACCAGGAGACAACGCCCGCTAGCCACACACAAACCCAAAATAGATAAGCACAAAAAGCCATCCATGCAAGTAAAGTTGTAGTAACCTGTTCATACATGAAAAACATATGAAATGCCACAGTCACGTGGGAGTAAACTCCGAGGTTCTCCCAGCCCATATCACATTAAAGTACATAGGAAGGAAATACAAAAGTAGAGCATGCATATATGAATATACATGTGAGATACGATAAGGATAAATAGGCGATTCGATAAATAATGATAAGAGCATATGGCATACAAATCCGAATCCATCATGTTATTCAAAGACTCGGGGAAGACACTCTTAGGCAACCGAATACGCTCACTAGGGCTTACATCTCACCGTTAGCGGTATAAGTTTGATAAGATTGAGACTCGACAAACAAACCATGCCAAGTCATGCGATGATCACAATAAATCCAACATATTATCATCCATTCCTGAACCAAGACATTGACGGTGTCCAATTATGCAATGACCATGAATAATGTCATGAAATCACGCATTCAAAGAACGACGACACAAGACGACATCTCACACGGTAAATGAAACGCACTAGCATCGTGTACATGGCAAGTATGATTAACAGGCATCCACGAGATAAGCATTTCCCTGAACGCTTACACGATGACATTTCGTATATGTAGACTAATTTCCTCCTGATAGCACGACGATATAAATATCCGGTCCTAGTCTAAACCTGGCCAGACTCTCGGAATAAACAAATTTTCCGATTCGACATGCGATGACGTTTCGCATCCAAGACTCGGTCTTACAAAGACGCCGATTACCCCAAATTCGGTAGATCAATTCACGAAAGAGGCGGAAAAGAGCTCAAGCCTCATAAAAAGCGGTACGCTACATGCAAATAACACCACCTCGCAAGTATACAGCATTTGACGGCCGGGTCGATCAACGCATAGCGTTCAACTCCTAACAACGTCGTCGTATGCCCACTACACATGCAATTAAGCAGTAGGATACATCCCCGTTCCGACATTCAAGCCTTACGAACGGGAAGGTAGCCAAGGAAATGAGAGTACAAAGCACAAGACAAAATAGTGCTCAAACCATATCATTTGTAAAAACCGACTCAAAGTGGGAACATACCAAAAACCGTCACAAAACATGAGAATAGGGAATCATATAAGTTTAAATATGATAAACATGAGTCAATACATTATACATAAGCATTATTACAAGTTTATGAAGCATAATGAATAAAAACATAGATCACCTCTCCAAAACAACGTTGTTTGGAAACCAACGAAAACAAGGGTCCACTTCAAACGGTCATAACTAGAGTTCTAGACATGCAAATGCAGAAATTCAAAATGGAGGTGATATCTTATCCTCTTACGGTTCCAACGGGATGTCACACGCCCAAAACAAGCAAGTAACGAAGGAGATATGATCATTTTACGAAAAGGGGTCAGTGCAGAAAAAATTCTGTTGGCAGCGGGTGACGCGGCCTGCGTCCTACGACGCAGCCTGCGTCCTATTCGGACAGGTAAGAGTCACACAAGTCACCACAATTTCACTAAGGCATAATACATGTATCATCTATCATCACAATTCATCAATTCTCATATCAATTATCAACTAACAACAACCATCATCCACAACACGATTCCTAAGATTACTAATCATATTCTAAATACGATTTCTAACATGGAAAACACATTAAAACACGTAAATGATATCGAGTAACCCTTCACCGTTACCTTTTCCACTAGATAGTAATCTTTGTCGGGGTCTAGAAAGTCTCCACCTAAACAAAAACGACAAAAGATGAATATAATTCACCTTTGAGAAAGACGGATAAATTGAAAAGCGAGAAAGACGGTAATTTTATTACCAATACGGATAGAGGAAGATAATAGGGGAAGAATAAGACGAACTTACGTGAATTTGAGCGAGAAATGAATGAGTAGTGACGATTCTAAACTTGGAAGAATATGGAGGCTAGGTTTTGGTGTTTATGGTGAGGAAGAAGAAGATTGAGTTGTGAGGGAGTTAGGGTTATGAGGGAGTATATGTAGGTGAGTAAGTGGAAAAGTCAACGAAAGTCAAAGACGGCTCAAAAGTCAAGAAAAAGTCAAAGACGGCTTAAGACGGGATTCACTTGAAATCTCGCGGAAATTCCAAATACGAACTCGAAAATTCTAAATTCGACTCGGAAAATTAAATTTACGATAAAAACTAAAATTCGCTGAAACGTATCCGTAAAATATTTTTACTAGAAAAATAGGGTACATTTCCGGGTGTTACAATCATCACACTTTTATCATCAACTTTATCATCATATACTACACAACTTCACATACATTATCATATTATCTTTAGCATACTCTTACAAACAATTTAGAGCATAATAATTTAGTAGTTTATTTCTTCTTTACAAGTTTTAGATTATAGTTTTCTTAGTATTTCTCTAAGTATTTTCATAGCTTTTGTTATTGGGTTGGACAATTGTTCTTTACTTTATTTCTTACATAATCGTATTCCAATTACGGTAATTCTCTATCCTTGATTTACGTATGCAATTTTGACCATCATGAATTATAATCTCACTAATATCATTCTTATAATATTGTTGTTGTTAGGAAATCAGTCTAAAGTTAATCCAGCTAAAACCGAAATATTAGTCAACATATCGCATTATAATTTACCTAATCATATAACCCTAAACATTATCACTAGAATCATTATTAACATAATCACCATAATCACTTTAGTATTTATATTTCATAGTCAAATTTCATACATCTTTTTCTTATTAATTTACTTAATCACATAATCACATAAATTAGATTAATTCTAATATTGTAAAATTATCATTGTGTAAATAAAATAAATAGAGTTGTAATATTTGAAATGATTTACGAGTTAAATGAATTAGAAGAAGAGTAGATACCATTTGAACCATCTAGTTGTTTCTTCCTTTAGTCGTGTCAAATTCTATACCTATGTTTAGTGGCCATAAATAATTGTTTGTATTAGTCAATTTCTATCTTTATAACGAGAGTTGGGATGGGAATTAGGACTGCCAATAGGGGTTTAGTGACCTAACCATGCTGAAAGGACGTTAGGACCCACTAAAAGGTCGGTACGAATCCGAAAGGAATATACCGCTACAAGGCCTAGATAATCATAGTAATTCTAATGTTGGTATCAATGAAACTTTTAATTAGTTTTACATGTATTTCTCTTTCACTATAACAACTTGATTAGTTAGTTTATCTTACCGTATTAGATAGTTTATTTTGTTATTATCTAGCTAGTTTACTTTATCGTCTTTCTATTCTCGTTCTTAGATAGTTTACTTTATTATTATTGTCTAGTTTATTATTTTAGTTAGTTAGGCTTTCAATATTGTCATTTAAATATCGTCTTTAGTTAGAATTTAGTTGTTGTTATTCGGATCAGAGGGTTTCCCCGATCGGGTATGTGACAACCCGATCGGGTAAGTCTTCTGTTATGAGTTTTTCATTTGCAATTTACATATTTGTCATTTACATATCGTCATTTATATACTTGTCATTTTATTTTATGTTAATAGTTTATACAACCACCTCAAATGACTCGAACTTAAATGAAAATCATTCCATAGCAATTCATAGTTAACACGTACTCCCTGAGGATCGACACCCTACTTCCCTAATTACATTCCTTATGTTGTTAGCCTAGTCTGGGTAATTTATCTTTGCATCGGGCTTGCGACAGGCCTGATCATGTTCAAACCTTTCAATGCATGGTTTAAATGCCCAAAAAACACGCTTGAATATATGCACATTTGAGTCTCCTATGGGTGTGGTTGACCATTGGACTACTCTACCAGGATTAGATTCTTTCAAACCTTCCATGAAACGAGGTAACATCTCATGCGATGCATCCCAATCACCAAAAATATCCCCAATTGCTCTTTGTTTTGCATTCCAAGCTTTGGCATATGATATTTTGTAACCAAACTTATCTAAAATGAGTTCAACAACAGACATCACCTTATATCCCCAATCCCCCTCAACATAGTTACGAATCAAATGACTTATGAAACCTCGTTTCAAATTAAAGTGGTCTCGAGGAACCATGTCACCAACACACGAAGAGTCATGAGGACCTTTGTATGTGACCATTGTAAATGCTTGAGGATAAGGGTCTTTTCTTGTCGCTCTTAACCACCAATTGCAAGGGTTAAGAGATCGACCACATTTATAAGTGACAGTGTCAGGCTTTGATTTGGCAATCTTGAAAAATTGATTTGCTTGAACACTATAAAATTTCACCTCATCACTTACTGAAGCTTTGTTTGTGAAGACTTGTCCAACGGAAAACTCTTTCCCTTTTTCATATCGATCCATACTTTCCCATGTTTTTCAACTATTCAATTCATCCTCATCTAATGGATCAAACTTATTAAACTCAACAATTGGTGCACTAGCAAAAACAAGATCATCATCACCATCTTCCTTAATTAACATCAAATTCTCATCAAGTGTGGCTAACTCCTCATCAAACTCATCACCTCTAAGTTACCATCAAATTCCTCCTCATTTACATCATTAAATTCAAGAGATACAAATTGACCAACATCATCTAGCCTAAGAGGAATAGTTGGTGTAGAGGTCACAATTTGGCTTGTGGAAACTTCAACAAATATGTCCATTGACGGAGCATTTGAATGACGAACACTTGCCCATAATGCTTTAAAGGCTCCCTGATAATTAAGTGGTACAACTTTAAAACACCTGGAACTTGGAAATTTTATTTTCACAATCAATTGACTACTCATACTTTGAATGCCAATTCCCTTATATATTTCTTCAACTAATTCCAAATATGTCATCTTTGTACTAGCTAAAATAAAACATTGATTCCCTCCTTTATAGCAAACATACCCATTTTGATCCAGTACCTCTCCATCACAATAACACATAAGAGGATAATGAAAAATTTCCATTCTAGACAACAAAAATGCAACACATTTAGTATAAATCAGCAATTAGTTGTCCAATTATTCCCAAAACACATAACTAAACCAAAATTATACCGAAAACACAAATTTCTATATAATAACAACAAAATTAACAACAATGGCATAAATTTCTATATAGTAGCTTGATTTGTGTTTTTTAAACAACAATGACATAACTAAACCGAAATTATACCCAAAACACTAATCTAGGGTTTGAAGATTTAGAGTTTTTCAAGCAATCGCATAAATTTCTATACAATAACTTGATTTAAGCACAAAAACAACAAAAACAACAAAATTAACAACATTTAAATCTTTAAAACAGAAAAATTGCATAAATCTAAACAAATAACTACAAAAATTGAAAGGAGATGTAATTACCTTGCTAATTAGGAATTATAATTAATAATTGAAAGATTCGAGGTGAGAGACACGCCGGAGATGAATTGTGAGATGGTTTGAGGTGAGATGAAGTATGAGGTGAGGTGAGGAAGGTGTCGGTTTTTAGGGGTAGAGGGAAGAAGTGTTTGAAATAATGAGGGAGGAAGGAAAGGGACGTCTGATTTTATGGAAAAAAATATTGTGCTTAAGATACGCCATTCGGATTGGAGACACGTCAATGCGAATGGCGTGTCTGTCTTATGCCATATAGCTGGATCTTATGCTTTAGGCAAAACAATTTGTTGAATAGACACGCCATTCGCAATGACGTGTCTATTGAAGGAAACACGCCATTCGGAATGGCGTGTCTCTGTGCTAACATATTGTCCAATTCTGCCTCATATGTACATTTAAGACACGCCATTGCCAATGGCGTGTCTCTGCCTCGATATTGACTCGCAAATCCCGAGTCTACGTGGACACCAAAACAATAAATAGTTTTTACACCGACCCAAAACGATAAATTTTTATTTTTTCAGCATTATTTAAAAACGGATTCTGATTATTTTGGCATGAATAGCTAAAATAAATTTTATGGCATGAGAAAATTATCTTATGTTGCAAATATATTTTACATATCAGATGTAGAAGTAGAATATTAATTAGATTAATTTTCGTGTGGTTTGAGTATTTTATTTGATAAAATTGATTAATTGCAACTATATTTTTCTCTAAAATGATTCGAAAGTATTTTGACCTAAATTTTGACATGATGATGTTCCTAAAAATGATCCAGAATATTCAAAATTTTAATTTTCAAATTTATAAATTAGTGTAATTAAATTTGGAGTTATTACATAAACATTATGTGAATAAGAGTCAAAGACGAGCAATAATGCAAAACCAAGTTGAATTGTTGTCAAATAATTAGTAGAGACTAATTTTTGAGTCCTACAACAGTTAGGATGATTAACTTGGACTTAAATTTTATTTAAGTATTAATTTGTGATTTTATTTGGTTATGATCACGCATTTCCATAAAACCGGGATATATATAATATAAGTTTTATTAGGGCGATTTGGCACATATATATTGCATGAATTTTACATATAATTATGCTTCATTTTGAATGAATGAATGTCATTTTTGGAATTATGTAATTTTAAATTATGTAATTTGTCTTAGTATGGCCTTAGTTTTAATCGATATTACCCGTAATGTTAGGGAATATTGATTTGGTTGTAATATTTTGTGATTTCGTATCACTTTTATTGTAATATTCATTTTTACATGTGTCATAGAAAAGTATTGTTATTTTTATTTTGTAATCATTTGTACTTCCGGAGTTTCCTAAATACGGAGCCATTCGGAAAGGCATTCCGAAAAAGACGGTGTCCTTGTGAGGCATGCAAGTGAAGTTCAAGGGACCAAAGGAGTTGGTTTCCGAATTTTTAAATAAATTATTTGATTTTCTATTTCTAGGAAGGCCATACTAGGAATTTATTTTATTACTTTTATTTTATTTATACGTTATATGCATGTCAAATCGCAATATAAATCACACACGCATTTTATCGAGTAATCGACCGTGTCAATTAAAATTATCGATAGATCACCAATTTAGTTCACTTAAAAGAGATAGATAATAAATTGAATTGACCTCTATTTTTATTAATTGAGACTTAGCCTTGACAAATAGTAGAACTCATGAATCCCAATTTCATTAAAGGGTAGGCTCGACTCACCGAGGTACTTCCTTTAACGTTGGGTAAGTCGGGTAAAAATTGTTATTACATTGAAATTTGGTTGTTCTCAATGGAAAGATTAGGGTCCTTGGCCCATGTGTTCCGGGCTAAAGATGACAATAATGGTATTTCATCGACCAAGAGTTCTAATTGTATAATTGGTTAAAGAGTTAACTGACCAAATTATATTAATAAAGGTCGTGGAGTCTGTGGTTCACATAAACCCGAGTTGAATAAAATTTGGGTCGTCTTGGAATCATTTGTATAATTGGGTATAGCTCATTATATAAATGCTTAACATGTTTAAAATGTTTACAAGTTTTTAATACGATAAATGTTGACATTTCCTTCATCTCCAATTTTGTAGTCAAAACATGTTTATTCGCATTGGTATTTACCGTCCCACCTCTTGGAGTAAATGTCCTCAAAAATAGTGTGATCACTTAATTAAATCTCAATAACAAGAATACAAAGGGATGATTATCATTATAGTCAACTGGTCCACATTAATCGGTAACGATTGGCGTACTAGAGTTTGACGGTGGTGATCAGTTGATCCCTTGAGGTCACACCGAAAGGACGATTCCCTAATCAAGAATATTAATTAATTGTATAACGATACAGATTAATTAATCCCTTAAATAGAACAAGTTTATATAATTAGTGAGAATTATATCTTATTGTAAGATGATTAAATAAGATTCAATTTAGTAATTTAATTGTTATATTACTAAGAATGCTTAATGTTTATGAAACCTTTGAGATAAGCATGATTGGTTGATTATGATTACAAATTGTTGTAGATTATATTAACCAAATATGAGATGACCCATTTTATATATGTGTGATTATAAATTATTACTTAAAATGTTAAGTTTAATTTATTTGTTATGAAATTGCATTTAAATTAGTTAAATGCACATTTATAAGATAAGTTCATGTCACATGTCACATGTCACATATGTGAAAATTGACAAAATCACAAAATAAAATGGACACCCATGTTAACATGGGTGCACCGGTTTTACAAGGTGTAGGGTAGGGTTTAGGTTTTGATTAAATATTCTAATCAAATCTTAAACACCATGATTACTATCCTAAATGCCTATAGCCTCCCTACCACTTTGTTAAGACAAAAATTTAAAAGCTTGCCCTCCCTTTTGAAGGGGGTGCCGGCTTTGTGAGGTAAATAAGAGGATGTTTTTGCTCTTGTTTAATCACTAGATCATCTCATTTCTTTACTACTCCAACTTCTTACTAGAAATCAAGTATACTTAGAAACTTAAGAAGTTTCATAGAACTATTGTTCTAGTACTAACACTACTTTACTAAGTGTAGTAATAATAGTGTTTGTATTCATTTTTAAGGGCTACTATTGTATTACACTAGTATTGTAATATTATAGTGATATGGGATAGTCTAGGTGCATCAACAAGGAGAGTTCCTACACTTGGAACTAGGAGATTCATCCATCTATCTTTAGCTCAAGAACAAGTTGTTAGAAGGTGTCTTACACTTGTGCCCATATTCGACCAAAACCACAATGTGAGGAACATTTCTATTTCTCTATTTTGGTTTACATAGTATGCATGCACTAGATCTATGAAACTAATTAAAAAGTTAATTAGTATTATTTATGAAATGTCTTATGTGTATGTATATGAACCTAACAATTGGTATTAGAGCTTATGGATGTTGCATGCAAATCGGTTTTATAAGTTTATTCGAATTAAAGTAGCTAAATAAAACTATAACTTTGTGATTTATATGATAAAGTCATGAAATGTTTATGCATGAAATACCTCCTGGTACTGAAATGTTTTTGGGTCATTTTGATGATTTATGGAAGATTATTGCCTGGTTTAATGATTTTTGGTTAAATACACACATTTTAATGAGTAAAATGAACTTTTTATGACTAGAAATAGTTAAACTTTGAATCAGTCTATGAAATTTTAGTAAGATATCACATGCATAATTAACCTAATTTATGTAAACTTTTAGATAAATATGATTTATTTTGCATGATTTTTGATATTTAATGGTTAAAAAGGCACAAATAGTGATTAATTTAGCATAAAAAGCTAAAACGAATTTTATGGCATGAGAAATTTATCAAAAGTTGCATAAATATTTTACATATTAGATGTATAAGTTTAAAATTATTTAGATTAATTTTCGTGTATTTTTAGTATTTTATTGGATAAAATCAATTAAAGGCAACTATATTTTTCTCTAAAACATTTCGAAAATTTTTGGCCTAAATTTTTACATGATGATGTTCCTGAAAATTTTCCAGAGTATATATAAAAGTAAATTTTATTTTCAATTTATGATTTATTGTAATTTAAGTTGGAATTATTACATAAAAGTAATAAGGGTCAAAACCGAGTAATAATGCAAAACCGAGTTGAATTATTGTCAAGTAATTAGTGGAGACTAATATTTAATTCCTTAAACAGCTAGGATAATTTACTTGAACTTAAACTTGATTTAAGTATTATTATTATGTGATTTTAATTGGTTATTATCACGCATTTTCATAAAACCGGATTTATATACGATATAAATTTTATTAGGGCGATTTGGTACATTAATATTGCATGAGTTTTACATATAATTGTGCTACATTTTGAATGAATGAATGTCATTTTTGGATTTATGTAATTTTGAATTATGTAATTTGTCTTAGTATGGCCTTAGTTTTTAATCGGTATTACCCGAAATGTAAGGGAATATTGATTCGGTTGTAATTTTAAAGTGATCTCGTATCACTTTTATTGTAATATTTAATTGTTACATATATATAATAGGAAAGTCTTGTAACTTTATTATACATTTTGTAATTATTTGTAATCCCGAAGTTTCCTAAAGACGGTGCCATTCAGAAATGTGTTCCGAAAAAGACGGTGTCCTTGGGAGGCGTGCACATGAAGTTCAAGGGACCAAAGGAGTTAGTTTCCGAATTTGTAAATAGATTATTTGATTTTCTATTTCTAGGAAGGTCATACTAGGAATTCATTTTATTGCTTGCATTTTTATTTATATGTCACATGCATGCCAAATCGCCATATAAATCACACATGCATTTTATCGAGTTAATCGACCGCGTCAATTATAATTATCGATAGATCACCAATTTTGTTCACTTAAAGGAGATAGATAATAAATTAACTTGACCTCTATTTTAGCAATTGAGACTTAGCCTTGACAGATATTAGAACCCATGAATCCCAATTTCATAAGGAAGTAGGCTCGGCTCACCGAGGTGCTAAAACTTATTACGTTGGCTAAGTGGGAAAAATAAATTGTTATTGCATCGAAATTTGGTTGAACTCAATGGAAAAATTAGGTTCCGTGGCCCATGTGTTCCGGGCTAAAGATGACAATAAAGTATTTCATCGACCAAGAATTCTAATTGTAGAATCGGTTAAAGAGTTAAGCCACCAAGTAATATTAATAAAGGTCGTGGAGTCCGCGGCTCACATAAACCCGAGTTAATATAGGATTTGGGTCTTGGAATCATTTATTTAATTGGGTAGAGGTCATTATATAAATGTCAAACTTGTTTAAAATGTTTACAAAGATTTTAAAACGATAAACGTTGATGTTTCTTTCATTTTCTATTTTTTAGTCAAACTTATTTATTCGCCATGTCGGCAAACGATAACGAGGTTCGACCTCCCGCACCATAACTCACTACCGTATCATGACTTAGATCCTTTATGGATCATGATTACAAATAGTTGTAGATTATATTAATCAAATATGAGATGACCTATTTTATATATGTGTGATTATAAATTATTACTTAAAATGTTAAGTTTAATTTATTTGTTATGAAATTGCATTTAAATTAGTTAAATGCACATTTATAAGATAATTTCATGTCACATGTCACATGTCACATATGTGAAAATTGACAAAATAACAAAATAAAATGGACACCCATGTTAACATGGGTGCACCGGTTTTACAAGGTGTAGGGTAGGGTTTAGGTTTTGATTAAATGTTCTAATCAAAGCTTAAACACCATGATTACTACCCTAAATGCCTATAGCCACCCTACCACTTTGTTAAGACAAAAAGTAAAAAGCTTGTCGTCCCTTCCCAAGGGGGTGCCGACTTTGTGAGATAAATAAGAGAATGTTTTCCTCTTGCTTGATCACTAGGTCATCTCATTTCTCTACTACTCCAACTTCTCACTAGAAATCAAATATACTTAGAAACTTAAAAAGTTTCATAGAACTATTGTTCTAGTACTAACACTACATTACGAAGTGTAGTAATAAGAGTGTTTGTATTCATTTTTAAGCTCTACTATTGTATTACACTAGTATTGTAATATTATAGTGATTTGGGATAGTCTAGGTGCATCAACAAGGAGAGTTCCTACACTTGGAACTAGGAGATTCATCCATCTTTCTTTAGCTCAAGAAAAAGTTCTAAGAAGGTGTCTTACACTTGTGCCCATATTCGACCAAAATCACAATGTGAGGAACACTTCTCTTTCTCTATTTTGGTTTACATAGTTTGCATGCACTAGATCTTGGAAACTAATTAAAGAGTTAATTAGTATTTTTTTATGAAATGTCTTAAGTGTAGGTATATGAACCTAACACCACCTCCCGCACCCACTCTTTCACCGTGTCAAGGCTTAGATCCTTTATGGATCGATACAAACTCGAAAAGAATGGTTCTAAATTTCGCGGATTGGAATGGGCAAATTCGCCTAGCCACCAAAGGTGAAGGTAATCATCGTTACCTTACCAAGGCTTATCCCACCACTCATAATGCGAGGTTAAGTAACCCCGTAAGGGAGGCCTATGAGACCTACCCAAAAGAAGTCGGCCGAGATCAAGTATTTTTATATTTATCAAAAGTTTTAATAGAGAATATATTTATGAGATTCTATTGGTTAGTAATACAACTTATGGGTTGTCATGCTACCTAGGGTTTCTAATATATTCTATCTCAATTTGTTGTTAACCTAATAAGCCCACCTAGGATTTCGTGTAAACCTAGGATTGTGCCTCCTAGGGTTGCGTGCTCCTAGGGTTTCGTGACACTAGGAATTTCGGCCTCCATAGGTTGTTTTCCTTGTTTACCTTAATCTAGGATTCTACTATAGCTTTACAACAATATTTTGAGACATTAAAGATAAATATATTTCTAAAAGATAAAGCAAATAATATTTTAAGATAATGATATTTCTAAAAGATAAAATAAATATTATTTTAAGATATTAAAGATAAATATCTTTCTTAAATATTAAGCTAGGATTTTAGATCTTCTATGCTTTTATTATAAATACCCCTTCCCATCTCATTCGTGAGATATACGATATACAAGAGTCACACGACACACATACATACTTGTGATAAGTTTCCAAAATCCTTTTAAAGCAAACCTTTAGCAAAATATTTATTATTTTTAGTGTCTGTTTTTCAAAAGAGTCGTGCATCAATCTTTATCAATCGCTCGCGTGAAATACGTTATTGGATAATAGTACATCAAATAATCTTACAATTCTTTAACGAGAATCTGTGTGAGTTATATTATACTTTCTTATTAACGTAAGATAGTATAGAGTATTTAGCGATACTCACCTTGAGTTATAATCATAGTTGATTATACCAGTGGGTTGATAATTTTTGTAATCCGTAGAAAGGTACAAAGAATTATTAATCGAGAATAGTGGACGTAGGTTTCAACGTGTGAAACTGAACCACTTCAAAAATCTATGTGCCTCTCTCTACTCTTTTTACTTTTCATTATTTCGTTACTTACGCTTACTTTGATTAATTAATTAGTTGATTTTAATCTATAAGATCAAATAATTAATTACATATCATAAATCGAAAAAGTGGGGCTAGTTTTTAATACTCAATTCACCCCCCCTCTTTTGTATTCGATCAATAGACTCTACAAACAATAAGAAGAAGTTCTTATTGTGCGCATTTTATTTACATCTCAATGTGAGAAAATTTCTTCTTTTAAATAATGTCTTTATATTTGCATGCATGTTACATAGATCATTTAACATTAAATTAATAAGTAATTTAGTAACTAATTAGAGTAGTCTAATTAGGGTCTATGGACTTTCATGTGGTATCAGAGCTAGCTTGTAGCATGTTCATTTTGGGCATTTTTATTAAAGTTATAAGATAACTAATAAATCAAAATTTTGAGTTAAAATATGATTTGGATGAAACATTTTGGTGCATGTATACGTACTGACTTCAAAATATTTGTGCTCAAAGTTTGTGATTTTAGGGATTAATTTGCTATTTATTTTGATTTTTGGCTTTTAAACCGAGTTAATATGCACTTTTATGGTAAAAGTTAACTAAAAATAGTTTCATGTTGATTCTGGCCATGAAAAGTTAATATGATCTCACATGAGTGTTTTACATAGTGTATGTAAAGTTTCGTGACTTTTAATTAAGTATTGCATGTTTATTGATTTTTATGAGATAAAAGTCGATAATATGAGATTATAATGTTCATAAAGTTGAATCTTCTGTTGGAGTAGGTGTCATCCACAATAGTGCGCCACATAATAAATCTTATTAAGGAATATAATTGGGATAATTATTGACTATATATATGATTAGTCAGTTGATTAACGTAAATCAATAACGGTTGACTAACTAGAGTTTGACGTTATTGTCGTTTGACGGCGGTGATCAACTGATCCCTTTCGGTCACACCTAAAGGATGAAATCCAAATAGTAACTAATTATTTGTATACGATACAGTTAATTAGTACATTACATATATTCGATATGTACGAGAGTTAATTGTTAGAAATTGAGTTAAGAACTCAAATTCGATTAAACGTATTTTTCAATTATGCGATAATTGACTAATAAATTTATATCTTATTTTAATACGATTAAATAAGATTTAACTTAGTAATTAATCGTTAAATTACTAAATTAGTTGAGGTTTTGAGATAGAGGTAATTAGTTAATTATATTTACAAGGAGTTGTAAAATAAATTAACTAAGCATTGTGGGACCCATTATATATTGATATAATGGTAAAATAT
Organism: Heliosperma pusillum; assembly: GCA_022085475.1. NCBI lineage: Eukaryota > Viridiplantae > Streptophyta > Magnoliopsida > Caryophyllales > Caryophyllaceae > Heliosperma > Heliosperma pusillum. The sequence goes on from JAIUZE010066860.1 coordinate 21,936, forward strand.
TACTTAAAATGTTAAGTACATATTATTTATTTAATTGAGTCATATAATTGTTATATGATCAAATTAACACTTAATTATACAAGATAATTAACCATAGGATCAATAAGTATTTGTGAGACAAATATCAAAAATCAAAATGGACCAAACTAGGTACATGATGGCCGGTTATGGTAGTAGTTACATGGTGATGATTGTTGTTCTTGTTTTTACTCTTTAGTTACTAATTGAAAGTGACATAACAAGTAGTATACAATCATCACTTATACTACAACACTCCACTCTAATGCATGTGATCAAATTGAACAAAATAAGAGTCCTTTTTGGACTAATATGATCCGGCCAAATTGGCTATAAAATGACCAATTGTTGTTCATTTTTTCATGACTTGATTTTGTGCAATTTTTACACTTCTCTCTAAAATCCTTCCTCTCACTAATAACTCTCATATACTAATATTTCCTAAGTATTACTAGTGTAGTAATATAGTCTAATATTAGTAGTATATATCTATCTTATTATCTAGTTAATAATAAGGGTAGATTATTTGGGTTCATCTTTGTGCAACTTAGAGGAGGTCTTCTACTTTGGAGATTACTTGTGTTCATCCATATTTGTAGCTCAAGAACAACAAGAAGGAGTTCTTGTTGTGCCCTTATATTTTCCATATCAATGTGAGGAAATTTCTTCTCTTATATAAATGTCTTTATATTTGCATGCATGTTACATAGATCATTAAATACTAAATTAACAAGTAATTTAGCAACTAATTAGAGGAGTCTAATTAAAGTCTATGGACTTTCATCTTCCATTCCTGGTCACGAAAGTTTTTCGTACATTTTACATTCTCATTTATATCATTTTGGTAAAATGTTGTAATTTGTTTCACTATTTTACTATATTTAATGGTCTTTATTTGATATAACCATTAAATACAAACTTATTTGTTCATAAACTAATTCAAAATTTTGGGTAAATATTTTTTATTTTTTGAGTTCCTGGAAATGTTCCAGAATTTAAAGAATTTTTTATTACAAATATTTATGATGTTTATATTTTATTTTGGGTTTATTTCATAAAAGTTATGATTAACCGTTATATTTAGCAAATAAAATCAAATCGAACTAATTAATGACCAACAAAATTAGTAGGGACTAATTTTGAGTTCTAAAACAGTTTAAATAATTTGTTTGAATTTAAATGAGAATTAAATGTTGATTATTGTTTTTTTTACTGGTTAAAAAATAATAAATCCCGTAAAATCGAGCTAGAATGAGCATAAATGTCTATAAGGCGATTTTGACATGAATTTTGCAGCAATTTATTTAATTTATGGTTGAATGAATGAATGTCATTTATTTAATAATTTATGCAATTTTTGTTACCTAGTATGGCCTAGTTATTTTTAATCGTTATTATCCGTAACGTAAGGGAATAATGGTTTGGTTGTAATTTTTATTGCGATCTCGTATCGCCGGTTTGTAATAATAAATAGTTTTATTTTATAGAAAAAATGTATAATAGGAATTTGTATATTTGTATATTTGAAATTATATATTATGAAGACCGGTGACTCCCTCAAGACGGTGCCATTTTTGGAAAGCATTCCAAGTGAAGAGGCAAGGGACCAAGGAGTTGGTTTCCGAATTTGTAATTATCTAGTTAATTTCATTAGCTAGGTGGACATTCTAGGATTTTTTCGTTGCTTGTTTGCTTGCTTTATTTCGCTCTTGCCAAAATCGTCACACATGCACTTTATTTTTCCTCTATTGTCAATTCAACGTTATTCACAATTCACCGATTTAGTTCACATATAGGGAATTAATGACTAAATTGACAAGATCTCTCACATATTTAAAAAAATTGAGATTAGCCTTACAAATTAGTAATACCTATGAATCCCGTGTTCATTAGGGCTACCATGCTCGTGGGTTCCTTTTTACCTTGGGTAAGCAGGGTGATACGATCACAAGACAAAAATGGATTGGACTCAACGAGATAAGCGTTATCTCAGGACTAGGAAATAGATTTATTTGAAATCCGTTAACCAAGAGTTCTAGGGGTAGAATTAGTCAAGTAATGACTTACCATTTTTAGATAAGGGTAGCATACGATGACTATTTTTATTTAATGATGGGTCTTGGAATCATTTATAGAACTTAGTGAGGGGTCATTATATAAATGCTAAACTTCTTAAATGTTTTTTAAGTAAATTATCATAACTATGAATGTTTATATATTTCTTTTTGTTGTAGTAATCATATTCGCACAATGTCAACATCATGGAACACCGCAACCTTGGGTAAGGACTCATGGTTGAGGTCTGTCATGGACAAATGTATCCTTAAGGATGACGGAAGTAACTTTGTTGAATGAGAATAAACGATCAAAAGCGTCGCGATATCCGATAACGTGCTTCGCTACTTGATCGAAGCCCCTCCCACCGAATGCAGGTCAAGGTCGACCGCGGCGGTTCGGGCCGAATATGACCTTTATTGTTTGAAGGTTGTCAATGACGTGAAGAATGTTTTTGTTTGGTCAATCTCCCCCAAACTCAAACTTCAATTGATATCTCTCAATGCATATGGGATAGTCACGAGGATAACATCAATGTTTTCGCAAGCGCAAAAAATTCTCCAATATGAGGCGGCCATGAAAGTTTTTGAGACTAAGCTCCAAAAGGGCAAAAATGATGGCCCACACGTGCTCAAAATGGTTGAGCATACCGACACCTTAGAGCGTCTAGGGAGCAAGATTCCTAAGGAGCTAGTGGTGGGTAGAATCTTTCATTCACTCACACGAAAGTTCACCCACTTTGGGGTGAACTACAACATGAAGAACATGGAAAAGATTTTCCATGAACTCCATGCACTCCTCACCCAAGCGGAGAGGGACATGTAGGTTAGTAGGAGTGAACCCAAGGATGTTCTTTCAATCCGATTGAAGAACATGAACCTTGGAGTGAAGAAGGACAAAGGAAAGGGTAAGACTCTTTTCAAGAAACTTGGCAAGGGAAAGGGTTAGGTCATTGTGAAACCCAAGCCCAAAGTCAACAAACACGCGGACACAGATTGCTATTATTGTAATGGCAAAGGGCATTGGAAACGCAATTGCTCAAAATACTTGATTGACAAGAAAGACGGTTGTGTGACAACGTCAGGTAAAATTCTTTCATCGCTCTATATGATAGATATTAACTTTTCCAGTACATCGTTTTGGGTATTTGATACCGGTTGTCACCTTTGTAATCATGTACAGGGGCGGAAGGACGCGCGAGTACTAGCCAAGGGTGACGTGCACTTGCTCATGGGAAATGGAGCTAAGGTAGTCGCAGTTTCCGTGGGCACCTACGTTCTTCTTTTGCCTAATGGTTTAGAGTTGTATTTAAATAATTGTTATTATGTACCAACTCTTACCACGAACATTATCTCTATTTTCGTATTTGACATGGAAGGTTTTTCTTTTTGGATTAAGAACAATCGTTTTACTTTTCTTTTAATTAAATGGTTTATGGCGAGGCCGTTTCTGTTGGAGGTATTTATGTTCTAGATATTATTGCAAAAGAGTTCTATCATGTAGAAAACAAGAGGCTTAAAACGGGTGAACCTTATCAATCATACCTTTGGCATTGTCGTTTAGGGCACATAGACGAACGACGCATAAAGAGACTTGTTTCATCTAAAGTACTCAAACCATTCAATTACGAATCTTATGGTGTATGTGAATCCTGTCTTCTAGGCAAGATGACTCGTGTTTCTTTTACGGGAAAGGGGACATGAGCAAGTGAAGTATTAGGCCTTATACATATGGATGTGCGCGGCCCAATGACTCTCTAATCTAGATGTGGTTATCACTACTTCATTAATTTTACCGACGACTTGAGTAGATATGGGTGTGTCTACTTGATAAGGCACAAAAGTGATGCTTTTGAAGTTGAAAGAATTTCAACATGAAGTAGAAAACCAATTGAATAAAAAGATTAAAGCCCTACGATCCGATCGTGGTGGTGAATACTTGAACAATGAATTTGATTCACACCTCAAGGATTGTGGTATAGTATCACAATGGACTCCTCCTGGCACACCTCAATTAAATGGTGTGGCCGAAAGGAGAAATCGAACTTTATTAGATATGGTTCGATCTATGATGAGTCTAACAGAGCTTCCTTATTATTTTTGGGGTTTCGTTATCGTATCTGCAATATTCTCACTAATTCGAAGCCTGACTAAAGCGGCAAACAAGACATAATATGAGATATGGACAGGGAAAGTCCCTTATTTGTCGTTCATGAAAATTTGGGGATGCGAGGCGTTTTTTAAGAATAAGTCTGACAATAAACTCGCACCCAAATCCGACAAATGTCTATTTGTAGGATATCGAAGGGAAACACGTAGTTATTAGTTCTACAATAAACACGAGGACAAAGTGTTTGTGTCTCGTGATGCAGTGTTTTTAGAAAACAATTTTATTTCTAAAAGACAAAGTGGGAGAAAATTTGAACTTGACAAAGTCCAAGAGCCACATATCGAAAAGGAGGTAGAGGAAAACGACGAAAACGTTCCCTCTTCGTCGAATGCGGTCATAATTCCTTCGGAACCCAGGAGGTCAAGCAGAATTAGTCATCAACCTGATAGATAACTTGGTATTATAGAAGAAGGTGGTGACTAAAAAGTGTTACTTTTTGAAAGTAACGAACCTACTACCTACAAAGCAGCCATTTCTAGTCCTGACTCAAAGTTATGGCTAGGATCCATGCAATCCGAAATGGATTCTATGTACAACAATCAAGTGTAAGACTTGGTTGATTTACCTAAGGAGGTAAGACCTCTTCAGTATAAGTGGATCTATAAGATCAAAAGCGACATAAATAAACATAATGATGTTTACAAAGCTAGATTGGTGGCAAAAGGTTTCACCCAAGTTCATGGTCTTCACTATGACAAAACCTTCGCCCCAGTCGCCATGCTTCGATTCATAAGGATTATCTTAGCGGTTGCCGCATTTCATAATTATGAGATTTGGCTAATGGATGTCAAAACTGCCTTCTTGAATGAGATTCTAGAAGAAGAAGTGTACATGACACAACTTGAAGGTTTTCTGGATCCATCAAACCCTAAGAAGGTATGCAAGCTTAATAAATCCATCTATGTTCTTAAACGAGCATCCAGGAGTTGGAATCATCGTTTCGATCATGTAATTAAACAAAATGGTTTCACTCGAAGTGTCGAGGAACCATGTTTACACATGAAGTTTAGTGGGAGTAAATTAACCTTTCTAGTCTTGTATGTAGATGACATACTACTCACTGGGAATGATATTCCAATGCTCACTTCTGTGAAGGAGTGGCTTGAGATTCATTTCCAAATGAAAGACTTGGGAGAGGCCCAACTCATCTTAGGTATACGGATCTATAGAGATAGATCTAGAAGGATACTAAAATTAAGTCAAGAAACTTATATTGATAAAATTCTTGATCGGTTCAACATGAAAGATTCTAAGAGAGGTTCTCTTCCTATGGGTAGTGAGATCACTTTGAGCAAGTCAGAGTGCCCTACCAAATCCGAGGAGATTGAACGCATGAAATTGATCCCTTACGCATCCGCTATTGGATCAATCATGTATGCTATGATGTGCAGTCGTTCCGATGTTGCATATGCTTTGAGCATGACAAGTCGTTACCAAGCCAATCCAGGTGAGAGTCACAGGATAGCCGTAAAGAACATCCTTAAGTACTTGAGAAGGACTAACGATTCATTCTTAGTGTTTGGAGGTGAGACTGAGTTGCATGTAAAGAATTACACGGATGCCAGTTTCCAGACAGATAGGGTTGATATTAAATCCCAATCCGGCTATAATTTATATGATGAATGGAGGAGCTGTTTGCTGGAAGACTTTCAAGCAAAGCGTTACAGCGGATTCTACAACAGAAGCGGAGTACCTTGCAGCGTCTGAATATGCAAAAGAAGCTGTGTGGATTCAGCAATTTTTGGAAGGACTAGGTGTAGTCCCTACTGCCAAAGATCCTATCACGATTTATTGTGATAACAGTGGGGCTATTTTTCAAGCAAAAGAGCCCAAGTCTTGTAATAAATCTAGACATGTACTTAGGAAATATCATGTAATCAGAGATTACGTTGATAGAAAGGAAATTGACATTTGTAAGGTTGGGACAGATGATAACATTGCTGATCCTTTAACAAAGCCTTTATCAAAGGCTAAGCAATATGGTCATATCGTCACAATGGGATTGAGACGGGTAACAGAACTCCTTTAGGTTATGTAATATGTAATAATTGAATGTTGTATTAATTATTTCATATATGATAATTGCATTCATTGTTCGAGTTTTATTATAAACTTTTTTATTTAGTTTGACTAAAGTTTATACTTTGTTTATCCGAATAGATTGTAAGACAATGTTGGACCCTATTCAAGTGAATAGGACGAACTTATTATTTTGTCCCTAGTCACTAAATTAGGTGACGTCTCGAAGTGACTAGATTGTAAGTCGATCGATGATTGGTTCAGCACCATGGGGTCATGGAGGTGACTGGTCGATTACATAGACAGACTGTATGACACTCTGTCGGACAGTGACCTTTGTGGAGACCCTTAAATAAATTAATTGATGCCTGGTCGTGGCAGGGTCTTCTTGTTGGAGTAAGTGTCCTCCACAATAGTGCATTTATATAATAAATCTCATTTGGAATATACGTGGCATGATTAGTATATTTTGATACTCCACGTCAGTTGATTAACGTAAATCGATAACGCTCAGCTTACTAGAGTTTGACGTTATTGTCGTATGACGGCGGTGATCAACTGATCCGTTTAGGTCACACCTATAGAATGAGACCCAAATAGAATACTAATTATTTGTATATGATACAGTTTAATTAGAGCATTACATATATTTGATATGTACGTTTAGTTACGAGTGTTATTTATTAGAAATTGAGTTAGGAACTCATTCCACTTAAGTTTATTAGTCAATTATACGATAACTGACTGAATAAATTTTATGTCTTATTTTAATACGTTTAAATAATATTTAATTTAATGATTAATAGTTATTTCATTAAATTTGTTGAGGTTATGCATATATTTTAAGGTAGAGGTAATTAGTTAATTATATTTACAAAAAGTTATAAAATAAAATAATTGGGCATTGTGGGACTCATTATATATTGGTATAATGGTAAAATATCACTTAAAAGTTAAGTACATATTGTTTATTAATTTGAGTCATATAATTGTTATATGATCAAATTAATACTTAATTATACAAGATAATTAAGCATATGATTAATAAGTATTTGTGGGACAAATATCAAAAATCAAAATGGTCCATATTGGACACATGTGAACCGTTTTAGCTAGTAGAAAACAATTGTGTTTATTCTCTACTAATTCCACACTCCACCATATGATTATGACATGTATGACACATGATCATTGTCATTATACAATCTCATACTCTACCATTATGCATGTGAATAAAATAAGAAGAAAATCACCCACTTTGGCTTTGGTAGTGCCGGCCAAGAGGTCTCTAAAAGGGGCATTTGTTGCTCATTTTTACACTTCACTTGATTCTTCTGATTATTCACATCTTCTCACTAAAACCTCATACATCTCTCTAAACTCACATGCAAACTAATATTCATATTACTAGTGTAGTAATACAATAATATTAGTAGTACTATTTCTTACTTATTATCTAGTTAATAATAAGCTAAGATTATTTGGGTTTAATCTTGGGTGGAACAAGAAGGAGACCTTCTACTTTGGAGGTTTTTTTAAGGAGGATCATCCACTAATTACATGCTCAAGACAAATAAGAAGGAGTTCTGATTGTGCCCCATTTTGGCCGAAAATTACCATTGTAAGGAAATATCATCTTATCTTTATATTTATGCTTTTATATTTGCATGCATGATAATTAGATCCTAAATAATTAAGTTAATTTAATTTAATGAACTAATTAAAGGAGTCTAATTAGAGGTCTAGGACTTTCATGTGGTATCAGAGCTCAATTGTTACATGCATGTTGATTTTAAGCATTAAAATCGAGTTATACGATAACTTGGGTAAAATTGAAAATTTGTGTTAAAAATTGGTTTGCACAAAATTCTTGATTTGCATGAATACCTACTGACCTCAAAATGGTTGTGGTCAAATTTGGTGATTTTAGGGATTGATTTGCTATTTATTTTGATTTATGGCCTTTAAATCATGTTAATATGCACTTTTTATGTTAAAAGTTAACTAAAAATAGTTTCATGTTGATTCTGGTCATGAAATTTTTATATAATCTCACATGCATGTGTTAAATACTTTATGTAAAACTTCGTGATTTTTAATTTAAGTTTTACATGATTATTTATTTTTATGAGATAAAAGTCAATAAAGTGAGATTATTATGTTCATAAAATTGAAACCTCCTTTTATGGTCTTGAAATTTTTTTATACATTTAATAATCGGTTTTTTATCATCTTTATGAAATTTTATATTTTGTTTCACTGTTTTACTATATTTAATGGTTTTTATTTGATAAATCCGTTGAATACTAAGTTATTTGTTCATAAACTTTATTCAAAGTTTTTGGGCCAATTTTTCTGGTTTTTAGAGTTCCTGGAAATGTTCCAGTATGTAAAAAAATTTTTGTTTCAAATTTTTATAAGTTTTATATTTTATTTTGGGTTTATTTCATAAATGTTTTGATTAAACCTCTATATTTAGCAAATACGATCAATTCAAACTAATTAAATATAAACAAAGTTAGTGGGGACTAATTTTGAGTTCTAAATCAGTTTAGATAATTAGTTTGAGCTTAAATACGATTTAAGTGTTGATTATTGATTTTTAATGGTTAAAAATCGATAAAATCCATAAAACCGAGCTAGAATGAGCATGATAAGTATTAAGGGCGATTTTGGCATGATTTTTACAGCATTTTATTTATGTTGTTATTGTTGAATGAATGAATGTCATTTATTTAACTTTTAATGCAAGTTGTACCTAGTATGGCCTAGATTATTTTAATCGGTACTACTCGTAACTTAAGGGAATACCGATTCAGTTGTAATTTTAATTGCGATCTCGTATCGCATGTTTGTAATAATTTAATTTCATTTTCTAGATCAAATGTATAAGTAATTTTAATTGTATCTTTTTGTAATTAATTATTATGAAAACAGAGATTCCCGAAGTCGGTGTTCCAAAAGACGGTGCCTTTTTGGAGCGTGTACCGTGAAGAGGCAAGGGGCCAAGGAGTTGGTTTCCGATTTTGTAATCGTCTAGTTAATTAGATTAGCTAGCAGGCCATGCTAGGATTTATTATTTGCATGCTTTTTATTTTCCGCTCATGCCAAAATCGCCGACATGCATTTTATTTCTCGATTGTCAATTCAACGTTATTCAAAATTCACCGACTTAGTTCACTTATGGGGAATTAATAACTAAATTGACAAGACCTGTCACATAACTTAAAAGAAATTGAGATTTAGCCTTACCAATTGAATCACCTATGAACCCCATGTTCATTAGGGCTACCACGCTCGTGGGTCCCTTTTTACCTCGGGTACTGATAAGTGATATTTTGTACTAACTTATCCCCCGTTTTAGCTCGATTTCTATACGATTTATGCACTTTGTTCAGTGATTAACGAGCTAATATTGCTATTCTAGTTGTTTTGCGTGTTTTGACTCGTTTTATAGGAAATGAAGCGGTTTTGCTATATTTTCCTACTTTATGGAGCAAAGGCACTAGAATACGAGTTTTCAAGGAACCGATGATAGCCATTTCACGATTTGATTACGATTCCGCTACATCCTTCCTCGAATGGACTCATCTTGGATTTTGACTTTGAACTTCAAAAGAAAACATCAACCCAAGTCAAAGGAGGACTAGCCCAAGCCCAATTACGTATTGCATTGACCAAGACCAAAGCATAGGATTCCGTGCCCAAAGAGGTAATTGGAGAAGACGGGAAAATCCATCTTGCACACTTACCCGATCGGATTTCCACTTACCCGATCGGGTATGTTTGCGGCTGAGACGTTACTTGGCTCTTCTTCTACCAAGCTTAAATGAGTGATTAAAGGCTTTGTCTAGGGTATGAATTTGGACGAGATGCAGCAGCCATGCAGCCCTATAAAAGCCAATGATCATCACACAACTTCATACAATTATATACACTTTAGCATATCTTTACAATAATCTAATACTCCCTCCGATCCACACAAATGGTAACATGGGGAAAATTGGAGTATTTAAGAAAATATGGAAAAATGAGGGGTAAAAAAGGAAAAGGTAGGTGGGCCATGTAATTGTGGGTTTAATTGTGAGTTTAATTGTGGGGCCATGCAATGGCATTTTGTGTAAATATCAAATGGGTAGAAGGATAACTTGGTAATGTAGTAGGTCAAATAAGGTATGTTACCATTGTTGTGGATCGTCCGTTTTAGGTAAGTGTTACCATTGGTCTGGATCGGAGGGAGTAGTTTATTTCTTTCATACAAGTTTTAGATTATAGTTTATGCAATTTCTTAGTGTTTCTCTACTGTTTTTATAAGCTTTTGTTATTGGGTTGGATAATTGTTCTTTACTTTATTTCCTACATAATTTGTATTCCAATTTCGATAATTCTCTATCCTTAATTCACTTATGCAGTGTTTATCATCCTGAACTTTGATCTAATTACTATTGTTTTCATAATATTGTTGTTAGGAAACTCATCTAAAAGTAATCTAATCAAAACTGAAATATTGCTTAACATGTCATATTATATTTTGCCTAATCATATAATTATAGAATTCATCACTAGAATCATTATTAATATAATCACCTTAATCACTTTAGTATTTATATTTTATAGTTTAATTTCCTACATCTTTTTCTTATTAATTTACTTAATCACATAATCACATAAATTAGATATATCTTTGTAAGATTATCATTGTGTAAATACAATAAATAGAATTGTAATATTGAAATGATTTACTAGTTAAAATGAATTAAAAGAAGAGTAGATACCAATTGAACCATCTAGTTGTTTCTTCCTTTGGTCATGCCAAATTCTATAACTTTGTTTAGTGGCCATGAACAATTGTTTGTATTAGTCAATTTCCGTCTTTGTAACGAGAGTTGGGATGGGAACTAGGACTGTCAATAGGGGTTTAGTGACCTAATCATGCTGAGAGGACGTTAGGACCCACTAAAAGGTCGGTACGAATCCGAAAGGAATATACCGCTACAAGGCTTAGACAATCATAGTAATTCTAATGTTGGTATCAATAAAACTTTTAAATCGTTTTACATGTATTCCTCTTTCTCTATATCAATTTGATTAGATAGTTTATGTTACCGTTTTAGATAGTTTATTTCATTGTTGTTTAGCTAGTTTAGTTTATCGTCATTTTACTTCCGTTCTTAGATAGTTTACTTTATTGTTATTAGCTAGTTTATGAGTTTAGTTAGATAGCTTTTCAATATTGTCATTTATATATCGCTCTTAGTTAGATTTAAATATCGTCACCTGGATCAGTACACTTCCCCGATCAGATCCGTGACAACCTGATCGGGTAAGTTGTCTGTTTCTGGTTTTACATATTTGTCATTTACATATCGTCATTTACATATTGTCATTTACATACTTGTCATTTCATTTTATGTTAGTAGTCTAGACAACCACCTCAAATGACTCAAACTTAAATGAAACTCATCCCATAGCAATTTATAGTTAACACGTACTCCCTGAGGATCGACACCCTACTTCTCTAATACATTCCTTATGTTGTTAGCCTAAGTGTGGCTAATTATTTTTATATCGGGCTCGCGACAAGCCTCGGTCAAATTTTGGCGCCGTTGCCGGGGAGCACGGTTTTGCTTATCTATGAATTGTTGGTTTTTGTTTAAAAATTCTACCATTTTTAGGTGCAACCGTACCTAAATCGTTACTTACTTTCCTTTTTGTGTTTTTCTTGTAGGTTGAAAAAAATGGTACTAACAAGGGAAGATCCAAGGTACCGGGTTTTTGAGCTCGCTAGTGGGATCCTAAGGGTCCATATGACTTTGATTATTCTCATTGAGGGTAACCAATTTAGTGGTAAACCAAATGAAAACCCGTCACACCATATCCAAACCTTTTGTGAATTGTGTCAAACCTTTATGAGGGAGGGATTCACCCAAAACCAAATTAGAGAAACTCTTTTTCCTTTATCACTAAAGGGAGAAGCTAAATGGTGGTTCACCCATCGTTTAAAGGATGCCACAAGGCCAATGGAGTGGGAAGAGATTGTCATCGCTTTTCACCGTAGGTTTAGAACCACTATGTCAAACCTATCAATTAATTCACAAAAAGAAAGTGGGGAAGGTTCACAAACTAATGAGGGAGAGCGAAAGAAAAGTCGTGTGGAAACTTCAAATGATGTTGACACTACCATTTCCTTAGCCTGTCCCGTTCAACCAAAAGAAACCACCCCAAAATGCACTTTATATCGCCCAAAAGTTTTCAATCCATTTACCTCACTTACAACACCTTGTGAACTTTGTGGTGGAATAGGGCATGTACCTCAACGATGTGGGAACAAACTCACACCCTTAAACCCTTTTCACCCAAAATTTCGCCAAACTCAACCCACTAATACATCTCATACAATTCCACACTCATCCTTTCAAAATGATCAATTGATAGCAAAAGTAGATGTCAAGTTAAGGGAAGTAACCCAAGCCTAACATAACATGTACTCATACTTCTTTTCTAGCTTAAACTCACTCAAATCAACCATCTTGTCTCTCCAAAAGAGAGTAGAGGAGTTGACCCCATCGAGTTCTAGTCAAAACACCTAAGGGAGTGAAGAACCATCGATTGTCACAATTGACATGATTAGTGACAAACCTTGTGATCATCCTCTTGGGAATGGAAAGAGTAAGGATCCCATCTTTAGGTTACCCCATGAAATTTGCAACAATCCAACACTAGCCAGATCAACCAAAGTCCCTACACATGAGGAGACATCCCGTCTCGAAGCTTTGATCATGACATTGATAAAAGCTCAAGGGAAATTAGAAGAAAGAATTGGAGAAGCAACTTTGGCAACAAACGAAACTTTTTCAACCTACCCTTGAAGAAGGGAAGATTATCATTCCTTCCAAACTTAAAGACCCTGGTTGTTTTAACATTTCTTTCACAATGTGTTTTCATAAGGTCAAAAGTGCATTGTGTGATTTAGGAGCCGCTATTAGCGTCATGCCTTTTTCCTTCTATCATGACCATTGCCCAATACAAATGAAGTTTACTAATACTAGCCTTCAACTAGCCGATGGATCTATGCATACTCCGGCAGGAATTGTGGAAGATGTCCCAATACGAATTCGATACTTCCTTATTCCCGTTGATTTTTATGTCATATTTTCAAAGAAAGAAAGGGACGACTATATTATATTAGGAAGACCCTTCCTAAATACGGTTGGAGCTTGTATAGATGTGAAAGGATGAAAAATCACCTTTGAAATAGATGGATCAAGTGCCACCTTTGATAAAAAGGGGAATGTATTGAGCGTTGGAGATGGTGACCTTGAAGCTTTCAAAGCTTCGGAAGCATGTTTAGAATGAGATTGCCATGGGTGTTGGCGAAAAGGTAAATGAAAAATTCAAGGACGAATCCAGCTACAAGGAGCTCAAATCCCTTCATAAGGCTTAAGGAGGGATAGCAATTCAAGTCTAGCATGACTTAAAAATGCGCTCGTCGGGAGACAACCCGTCTTTCTCTTTACTTTTTTTCTTTATGCATTCTTTATTCCACTTATTAGACAATGATTTGGACTATTTTATTTGGACTATCTTTTTGGATTTTGTGTTGTAATAGTTAGGAACAATTTTCGTTTTACTTGTTATTATTTTTAGAATTGCATGTTTAGTTGATAGTTTTTCGTACTTGGAATCGGAGGACCTATTGAGACAAGAAGGAGCTATCCTTGGCCCAAGTTGCCAAGATTACTAAGGTTAGTAAGTATGTTCAAGGACATAGCCAAAAGGTAAGAGCAAGTAGCAAAGAAAAAAGAAACAAAAACCGGACCAGCGAACTTCCCCGATCAGATTGCTGTGTACCCGATCGGGTAAGTTGCCTGCTTCGTATTTTGCTCTAATTTCTTCTATAAAGCCAACTTGCTACCCTTTGCTTGCTGCCATATACCCGTGTTCTTCTATTTCAAAGCTCAAAATTCTCTCAAAACCTTCATTTCTTAGTCTTTTCTTACAAAATTTGTCACAATAGTTCATCCTAGGCAACCTCTAAGCATCATCAAGTAAGTTAATTCTACTTTAGTTACTTCAATCTCTCTATTTTTCCAGAAATCCAACATGAACAAACCCTAACCCGAATTTGGGGGTTCTTGATTTTAATTGAAAAACTTGTTTAAATTGGATTTCTAATGCTTCTTACATGCTATAGAGTGAATGTTAGTGATTAATTAGGATGATTACTATGTTTTGAATGCTCATATGCCAATTAGGATACTCATCTTTACTATATGCTATGAACTTATGCTTAAGTGGTAGTACGATTCTTGAATTCATGCTTTATACTATGAACTTATGATCTTATTGTGTTAATTTAGCATTAGTACCTTTGAGTAGTAGCCAAACTCTTGATTCAAGTATATGTTGCTTATCTTAGTGTCATATTGTTATGCTTAAGAACATCCATTTGTGCTCAAAGCAAGGTAGCATGACAATGTTTCACTTAGGTAACTATGCTTGAATTTGTGCTTAAGGCTTAGTATTCTAACACTTATGCTATCAAATTGTGATTTTAATGAAGTGTTCTAACACTAGTTTCTTTTAGTAAAATGGCACCTACAATAAGGAAATCAAAGAGGGCAAGAACCTTTAATCAAGGAGAAAGTAGTAGAGCCCATGAAGAAGACATAGAAATGCTTGAAGCAAATGATCAACCCGAAAATCAAGGAGATGCTATGCATGATCCTGACTTTCCGGATGTGGAATTTAGTTCAAACAAACAATGGCAAAGTTGGTGTATTCTTAAAAGCAAAGGTATGAGGGCCACCAAGTTCCTCGATGTTTCTTCTTTAAGACATATGAAGCTTTATGAGCATGTCAAAGTGTTATTTAGGGGTCTAGGAATGAATGCTAGCATGAACTTTAGGTATAAGACCTACCCTCAATTAACCCTTGAGTTCTTGAGCTCTTTTGAGTTACATAGGTCTAGGAATAGAAACACTATGCCTCAAGTTCAGTTTCGCTTGTTTAATGATGATTATAGTATGAACTTAGAGATCTTTGCTAGATAACTTGGTCTCACCTCTAAGGACACTGTTACCTCACCTCCAGAAGCCTTTGATGTTAGCCTGGTTTGGAACACTATTTCGACTTACCCTGTCTCTCACTGGGACCATGTCCCACACCAACACATCCATCATCCCGCCATTAGAATCTGGCAAAGATTCATGGGATGGACCTTCTTGGGTCGTGCTAAACCTCATTTGGTGAGACGAGTGGAGTTAGAAATTTTAGGAGGATTTTTGAATGTGAATGGTGAAGAACCATGGTCTATTAGTATTCCATATTATTTTGGTGTTCAGTTGACTAAAGCTATTAATCCTAAGAACACTGCCATTGTCGATGGAGGTCTTATCACTCACCTTGCTATGCGAGTTAGTGGTTTTAACCAAGCCACCACTGACCTCCAGGCATTGACTACACCTCCCACAGAGATGGGAAATGGGTTGGATTATGATTATTTTGTTCAACACAACTGGTTTCGTGTCTCTCACCCCCATATGATTTGGAGGATAGCTAGCCGTGATTCGGTCAAGTTGACCGCCGAGATAGATCAAATTCCATTACTTCGGCAGCGTCCTCAACTTCAAGAGGGTGAGGCTAGCTTACCCCGACCCACTTACTTTCTTTCTGTTGGGGATATTAACCCCATTGACCCCCCTGTTCAGCTTAGATCCCGCCGCCCTGAGGTAGGATCATCCTCTCAATCGACCCATGCTACGGGCGATGTGACAACCATTTTTGAAGCCTTAACCTTGTCCGTTAATAGAATTCAGTCCGACCAGCAGCTTGTTTTGCACCCCATTTATGACCACTTTGCTAGGCAAGGTGTGATTAGACCTGAGGGCCCCCACCCATCTTTTTATACTTGGCCCGAAGGGGGGTATGGTACTGCTTATGATGCAGGTGTGCCGCAGACCGGACCTGATTACTGTGGAACCGACTATGGCGTTGAGAGTTTTGGAGGGTATAGAGGTGATTTTAGAGATCACCAAGTAGAAGAGTATCAGTCCTTAGGAGCCAGCAACCCAACCGGGATCATTGTTTCTCGTGGTAGCTATTATTCTGCAGATGATACCTGATGCGTGTCGTTATACACCAAAAATAAAACCTAAGTCTACTAACTAAGAAGATAGTGGAAGTAGGGTCGATCTCCACAGGGAGGAAACTAACTAACTGAAATCTAAATCTGCTAGTAACAATCTGGGGGGTTTTAAAAAGGTTTTAAACTAAACTAAATAAGATTAAAGGAAGAGAAATAAAAGTAGAAATTAATATGAAATAAATCAGATAAGGGAAGAATATGCTAAGATTCGGTCTACTGCAATATCGGCATCTACGGGTCAACTAAGTCAGTCTATCTATCAATGAGAAGGGCAATGGTTTTCTCCTCTCGGTCTCAAACCACCCTAGGGATTTTCCTAATTAACTTTCGCCCTCTTAGGAGTCACATATCAATACTAAGCAAGCCTTCCCTTCCAATCTTTCGATCCAGGTCGGGGTTAACTACCTAGCCAGTCTCCTGCGTGCACTCATTCCACTTAACCTCAATTAAATTGCTTAAACTGATTCTCATATTCTAGACTAACTAAAATAATTTATCCTAACATGCCTCTACCACAGTTTCCCTCATCCCAACAGACAAGAGAATTAGCTACTCATGTTATTAACGATGCTAACAAAGACGATTGAATATATGGTATTAGACATAATAAAATCGTAATTAACAAGCATGAACAATAACGCAGCAGTAATTAGGAAGAGTAAAAAATAATTAAGATTAAAAGAGGGTTAAGAATAAAAGAGAAAAGAGGAAAGGAGTTTACAATCTTAGCAAATCCGGCGTAAAGAACAAATCCTACGTCGATAAACCCGAATGCAAAACCAAAGATAAAGTTCAGAAACTAATGGAAGATTAATGCTAATGATTCCGAACCCTAAGGGTTCTGAATCCTAATGATTCTGAATAATTCCTAATGACGTAAATAAGAGTTTATATAATGCAAAACACGACTCTTAAACCCTAATTAAGCTATGGACTTAAGGCCCATGATAGATTCTACTCGATCGAGGGAAATAATCACTCGATCGAGGACTTTATTGGAGGAAATCACTCGATCGAGTAACAATTCTACTCGATCGAGCAACTTTTCAGCAGCAACCACTCGATCGAGCACAGGACAGCTCGATCGAGCAACTCTTCACTTCAACTCTCCTCGATCGACCAAATACATAGTCGATCGAGGTCTTTTGGCATGGCACATAGTGTTGGACATGGCTTTGGTCTTGATTATGAACGGTTTCGCGCTTTTCCATGCAAGTGCTTCTGTTTCGTTCCTTCCATTCTCCTAAATGCATGCAAAGTGGACTGTTTTGGCTCGGTTTCCGCTACTACACAGCTTGTACCTACAAAATGGTAATGAAAGTACAAAGTAGCCAAATAGGGGCATATGGTGACATAATATCACCTAAATGACATATAAATGCGTGCATAAATGGACTAGAAAGTCTATATAAAATGCACGCATCAAACTTCCCCAAACTAAACCTTTGCTTGTTCTCAAGCAAACTAAATGCAGCTATATGAAACAAAATAACCTAGGGGAATGGAGTAAGTCTCAGAGCAAGCAACAAGTCAATGTTAAACAGTTTAATGCACTCATTCAATCGCTACAAAGCTTAATACGAAAGTGAACGAATTTATACAATCTTGGAAATAAATTAGACTTTCGACCTTGCAAGACTCAATCAAATTCGGACTCTCACGGGTCACTCTTCTCTCAATAAGCAAATGGTAAGTAAATATGTATAAGAAAGAGAGAAGAAAATATAGTCACTCACCTAGACTACGACCGACACAACATGCATTGCTAACTAACATGAAAAATGATTCAAGCACCGTACACACGCATAACCACCGTTCAAGGACAATCACGTGCCGAACATTTGCAAAAATATGGATATGTGAGGCTAATTGGTAAGAAGGGGCAAAACAATTAATGGAAATGTGAGGGTAAATAGCCAAGCTAGTTCCTAACAAGACCGCAATAGAACTCGTTCCATTCTTCCAACAATAAAAAATTAAGCTCGATGCCTTACCAAATCTAGGCATATACAACACAAATCCCAAGAAACACCTCAACAAATAATAATAAGCAAAGGAGGTGCAAAAACAAAACTTCAGCCAATTATTTTTTCTCAATATATTTTTTTCATTTTTTCTTTTTCTTTCTTTTCCTTTCTTGGCTGACTGAGGAAAAACCACTCGATCGAATGGAATAAGTTGCTCGATCGAGGCAACAACTAACAAAATCTGCTCGATCGAGCTGAAAGCTACTCGATCGAGCCACAATTAACACTTCTCTTCTTTTTCTCACAAAAAACCCACTCCAATTGATGATAACGAGCCAAATACTGACACAACGGTAAAATATACCTCGACTACTAAACTAGCTCGGCAAAGGTAGCCTCAGTTTAGGATGTAGATAAGGGCAACAGGCAGATATGGCTTTATGTGGAGTTAATGGGGTAAAATGAGGAAAAGGGAGATGCAAATATTCTCAAAACACGTAATACCGACCACAAACCCAATGCGTGCAGGCAATAAGAAATCAAAATTCATATACAAGCAAATGACACGAGGTGTGGGGAGTAACTACTCTCATTCCTAGATGAACTGGTCATAGATGTCACCAGTTATAGGCTCTAAAATCTCAGAATATATAAGTAGTTTGCCAAAATGTTGAGTCAAGTCTAATAATCAAATTTAAATTCCAAGACAAAATTCAATAGTTCACTACTTCGATTTTACTAAATAAGTCAAGAAAGGTGCAAAGAATAGCATAGAATAGATTTGTAGTGCAATTTCATCATGAACAAGACTCCAATCCGACTCGACTATATGCGGAAATAAACGTGATATTTTTGATATTTTCAAATTTTTTCTTATTGACAATAATTGTAAACGTGAATGCAGTGCAAATCCAAATGCAGACGCAAAAGGATGTAAAACACCTCCCCAAACCAAAACAGACAATGTCCTCATTGGCTATAGCACAACAGCATATAAGGGAAAGGAAAAAAAACAACCTAATTCATGTTCTTAATGGATGAAATATATATTAAGAATGCAAAAAACAAAAGGGAACGGAAAAACTCACAAAACAAAGCTTCCCCAAACCAGCATCAAACTGGGGGTCGATCGAGTAGACTTGTTACTCGGTCGAGTACATTTTCAGGCATTACCGCTCGATCGAGTAGAATGTGTCACTCGATCGAGCACTTTCTTGATCTCACAGCCGACGACTGTGAGTAGCTGATTTCCTCTTCGTTTTCCTGCAAAAACGATGCCAAACGATACGCAAAGAAAAATACCAAGCATTGTCTAACAGGAAAACAAGTTGTTTATCTAAACTACGGATTATTGCGTAATAGTCTAATTGTCTAAATGTCTAACGCAAACGCATAAATTGTTTTTACAAATTGCACGGGGTTGCAAACCCGGCTAGTAACCAAATAGGCTTTTAACAAGGCCACCGTCAGGCCTTTGACTTGCGGAAGTACCCTCAGCTGTGGTAATTTCCGCCTTCTTCTTCCACACATACGGTCTTTTCTGGGAGTCTAGCTCCACTTCTGAATTACTCGAACATGTGTGAACTTCTTTCATCTTTGCTGGTACGGTAATCTCAACAGTCGAAGACAGAATCAGGAGTACTCAAGTCTTCCTCCTGAACAGTCTTATCTATTCCTCTCTACCTGCGCATACACAACTATAGAGAGAAAGATAAGAACAGTCTTAAGGAATTAGAAATTCCTTAAGATGAGACAGAAATAAATATCAGAAAATTAAATTGCCTCCCCGGCAACGGTGCCAAAATTTGATGCGTGTCGTTATACACCAAAAATAAAACCTAAGTCTACTAACTAAGAAGATAGCGGAAGTAGGGTCGATCTCCACAGGGAGGAAACTAACTAACTGAAATCTAAATCTGCTAGTAACAATCTGGGGGGTTTTGAAAAGGTTTTAAACTAAACTAAATAAGATTAAAGGAAGAGAAATAAAAGTAGAAATTAATATGAAATAAATCAGATAAGGGAAGAATATGCTAGGATTTGGTCTACTGCAATATCGGCATCTACGGGTCAACTAAGTCAGTCAATCTATCAATGAGAAGGGCAATGGTTTTCTTCTCTCGGTCTCAAACCACCCTAGGGATTTTCCTAATTAACTTTCGCCTTCTTAGGAGTCACCTATCAATACTAAGCAAGCCTTCCCTTCCAATCTTTCGATCCAGGTCGGGGTTAACTACCTAGCCAGTCTTCTGCGTGCACTCATTCGACTTAACCTCAATTAAATTGCTTAAACTGATTCTCATATTCTAGACTAACTTAATTTGGGGTACTCGGCGTCTATGATTGACCGAGTCTTGGATGCGAAATGTCATCGCTTGTCGAATCGAAAAATGGTTTATTTGGAGAGTCTAGCCAGGTTTAGACTAGGACCGGGTATTTATATCGTCGTCCTACCATGAGAAAATTGGTCTACATATACGAAATGTAGCATCGTGTATGCGTTCAGGGCAATGTTTTATCCCGTGGATGCCTTTTAATCATACTTGCAGGGACACGGTGCTAGTGCGTGTCATTTAGCGTGAGAGATGTCGCCAACGTATCTTTGGATGACTTGGCATGGTTTGTTTGTCGAGTCTCAATCTGATCAAACTTATGCCGCTAACGGTGAGATGAAAGCCCTAGTGAGTGTATGGTTGCCTAAAAGTGTCTTCCCCGAGTCTTTCTATCATATGATGGTTACGGTTTTGTACTTCATGTATCGATATCCTTACATATTGAATTTCCTATTTATCCTTCTCGTGTTTCATATGTATATCTATATATGCATGCTTCTACTTTGGTATATCCGTTTATGTACGTTTAATGTGATATGGTTGGGAGAACCCGAAGTTACTCCCCACTGACTGTGGCGTTCATGTTTTTCATGGATGAACAGGTTGCTTGATTGGATGGCTTTTTGCTTGTGGTATTTTGGGTTCGGTTGTGAGCTAGCGGGCGTTGGCCTGGATGAGTCACCTCTAGACGTTTTTTAGCTAGTTTGCTAATCATTTTGATATTGGATAACATTTTGAGAGACTACGTCTCTTTGTAGTACATTCTATTTTAGTTTGTATTTATTTGACATTCCTCGTATTTCTATCTTGCATGTAAAAAGTTTTAAAAACACCGTATTTCCGCTAATTAAATCACATGCTTGCATGTTTTATTTCCGCATTCACGAGGGTTGTCACAGTTGGTATCAGAGCTTTAACGCTCCCGACGCACACACGTGAACCCTAAAAATAAACTACTTGACCTTGAATTAATAAATGAGAGATGGGTAGAAATTAAGGAATTTACTTGGTAGTCTTTGTTGTAATTGATGTATGTTAGGTTCTAACTTGTTTGTTGATTGTGTTGAGTGATTTTATGTTTGTTTATATCTACCGTCTTTAGGTGGATCATGTGTTACCTAGAAGAAGTATCCTCTACCGAAGATTGAAGATTGACAAGCCTAATTGAAGTGTATTTCTTCCTCATCTATGATTTCTCTCGTCCTTTATGTATCATGCTCTCTTCCTTCTATCTAAGTGCTTCTTTATCATCTAACTTCTTTTTTCCTTGGAAATTACTCTTGTTACTTTCCTCCTCCTTATCAATTTGTACCCTCAACTTCCTTATGTGATCTTTTGTGGACACCATAACTTTTTGTTTGTAGTATATTAACCTTCGTCGGAAGAATTTTTGACTTGGTGGAATATTAGTGTTGATTAGAATTGTGACAACCCTCGCGAATGCGGAAATAAAACATACAAGGATGTGATTTAATTAGCGAAAATACGGTGTATTTAAAACTTTTTACATGCCAATAGAAAATACGAGGAGTGTCAGATGTTACAAACCAAATACAAAATACTACAAGAGACGTAGTCTCTCAAAATGTTAACAAAAGACAAAGTTGTTTAGCAACTAGCTAAGAAACGTCTAGGGGTGAATGATCCAGGTCAACGCCCGCTAGCTCACACCCGAACCCAAAATACCAAGCAAAAAGCCATCCAAGCAAGCAACTTGTTCATCCATGAAAAACATGAACGCCACAATCAGTGGGGAGTAACTCCGGGTTCTCTCAGCCATATTACATTAAACGTACATAAACGGAAATACAAAAGTAGAAGCATGCATATATAGATATACATGTGAAGTACGAGAAGGATAAATAGGCAATTCAATATATAAAGATAAGAGCATATGAAGTACAAATCCGTAACCATCATATTATAGAAAGACT
>JAIUZE010066861.1:0-60776 GCA_022085475.1 Heliosperma pusillum
AACCGCCCTTTTGCCAAACAGGGCCTTGAGGGCCCAAATCAGGCCCATGTGGGTCCGGCCCAACTCAGCCCGTGGGTCCCACTTTGGGACTTGTGACGGTTTTTGAGTTATCGTCATTTTTATCGTGTTTTGTGATATTTAGCAAGTGGGAAATATTAATAAGTAAAATATTTAATTAAAAAGGTTTTTTCATAAAGTTATTATTTCTCACATGTTAGAAATTATAATACGAGATCGTAGATTAAATTTATATCCTTTAAGTCAAGCGGGTTTTAGTAAAATTTAATAATTCACATGTTAGAAGTTTTAATAAAATAACATGTAATGAATATGTTGATTTTATGTCTAGGTGATAAAGACTCTGTTTCTAGCCGGTTTGACCAAACGGGTTTGGTCAAACTAAGATCTAGTCAGCCCCGTTTTGACTGATGACCCGTCGCGGGACTCGGGTCGTGGATTTGTCTTCAAGTAAGGTTGTATTTAATTAATGAATTAGCCTTAGTAGATATGAGGCGATATGATATTTGTTTATTACTTATATGCAATTAGTCACATGATAGGATGTTTTTCCTGTGACTGTTTTATTATATGGTTGGTGTCGTGTTGACTAAGTACCCATAGAGAATTATGAGTATATGGCGTCTTGCCCATTCTAATTCTAAATGAGTATCTTGGACCATGACATTGATAGGCCCGTACTATCTTTAACGAGTATATGTTCGCCGCTTGATAGCTTTTGTGTCTCGGCCTCGGGGGCTTATCTCCAAGTCGGGGCATGGCATCCTAAGAGTTCCGCTTTGGGAAGGGAGCCAGCTTAAGTACTAGCCATCTCTGCTTAGGGGGTCGCCTAGTAGAGTTTCTCGTGTACGGTTATGTCATGAGACGTGGAATGGAATAGCTGTTGTCGCTAGGTCTGATCAGTCTAGGACTAGGATGTTTTCCTACCTTGTGGTATAGCCTCGAGTTACAGAAGTTGACTATTGACGGTACTAGGAACTTATGCCTGTTTGTAGATGTATTGGTCTTTCATGTTTGTATGATTCTATGAGTTTTAGAAGGTGAGATGCAAGCCGGCTAAGATTGATAGAGTTTGGATTACCGATTGTTAACTGATTCACATGATTACGTGTTGATTAGGGTTTGAGTGTATCATGGCCATGTTTCTGAGAGGAACCTCTGAGCTAGCATACCAGCTTCCCTACCTCGAGTTATAGTTTATTATCGGTTTCACATGATAGCTTTCACATGCTAGGTTTTTTGTTAGTTATCTGTTTCATAACATGAAAAGCATATCATATATGTTTAAGTTTTTGTATTTTCCATATACATTGCTTTTATGTTATTCATGTTTCATCAAACTCGACATTTCGTGGCTGGGAGGACTCGGAGTTACTCCCCACTGACTGTGGCTTCCGTGTTTATATTTAATGCGGTCGACCAGGTGGTGAATGCATACATTGGGTACATTGACGAGCTAGCGAGCGAAGTATTACCTTGGACCTATATTCGGTTCTTAGATTGTATATTATTATACACTCTTTCATTTCCGTATTTATACGGGAGATATGTCTCCCGTCTTGTATATTTCTTTTTAGAATATTATTTCCGTTTTGTAATGACCCTTTTTATTTATGACACCCTTGGTTATGTATTTAAATTATTTTTTTTTTCTTTCCGCAAATTTGAGGGTGTCACAGTAAAATTATCATTATGTAAATACAATAAATAAAATTGAAATCTTGAAATGATTTGCTAGTTAGAATGAATTAAAAGAAGAGTCGATACCAATAGAACCACCTAGTTTGTTTCTTCCTTTGGTTGTGTCAAATTCTATAACTTTGTTTAGTGGCCATAAGCAATTGTTTGTATTAGTCAATTTCCGTCTTAGAAACGAGAGTTGGGATGTGAATTAGGACTGCCAATAGGGGTTTAGTGACCTAACGAGGCTGAGAGGACGTTAGGACCCGTTAAAAAGTCGGTACGAATCCGAGAGGAATATTCAGCTACAAGGCTTAGACATTCGTAGTAATTCTAATATTGGTATCAATAAATCTTTTAAATCATTTGACATGAATTTCAAATTCTCTATATCATTTTATTTCCGTTCTTATATAGTTTATTTTATTGTCATTTGCTAGTTTATTAGTTTAGTTAGGTAGCTTCCAATATTGTTATTTTAATTATCGTTCTTAGTTAGATTTAATTATTGTCATTTTCCTTTCCGTCAATTAGATTAGATTTACTTTTATCGCAATTTACATACTCGTCATTTAAATATCGTCTTTACATACTTGTCATTTTATTTCATGTTAGTAGTTTAGACAATCACCCCAAATGAATCGGACTTAAATGAAAATCACCCCATAGCAATTCATAGTTAACACGTACTCCTTGAGGATCGACCCCTTACTTCCCTAATTACATTAATTTGTTGTTAGCCTAGTTTGGGTTATTTATCTTTGATTAGGGTATGCGACAACCCGTTCATAATGCCATGACTGTGAATGACGTGCAACATCCTTGTTTGTGATTGTTTCTCCGTATGCTTAGCTTTATTTTGTTTGGAAGTAAAGATTTTAGTAAACTAAATTCTCATGAAGTTCTATTGCTTGCATCTACCCTTAATCGAAAGCATGAGAATTTATTTCAACTTAGACCGGCCGCTATTGTGCGTTTTTCTTTCTAGAGAGTGGATTCACCCACTCAAAATTCCATATACTATGGGGCTCTAGTCACTCTATTGGCTAGGCGACTTGTTTGGTTTGTGGTAGACCGTAGATACACACCTCTTATCAAATTGAATGTACCTAGGGTCAACGAGGAGTACTTACGCCACACTTTATGCTGGATTAATGCGTTAGGTAACCCTCAATTTAAGTGGCGGGTACGGGGGTCACGGTGGATAGCTCTTCCCGACACTAGCAACCGTCTATCTTCTACGGAGCAGTTGCCCTCACATGATCTTGTGACAGGACCTTACCCTCCCCCTCGTTCTTATGTGGTACCACCAGAGCTTGTTTTCACTTTAGTAGAGGCCCGTCGACCTCGTCGTCGGATCACTCCTTCAATTCCTGCTCATCCCACTCTGACTCCCCACTTCACACCGAACCCTTTCTCTTACCCTCCCCCTACTTATACCTTTGACCTGGCTTTGGAGAGGGAGATTAAAATAAACCAAGGTATCAAAAATGACTTGGTGATGAGAGGGCTTTGGGAGAGCCTTATGAGGACGGATATCAATGCTGATTGCGGTTGGACTCCGCCGAGCTACAATCGGGATCCGGGTGGTGAGAGTGGTGTGTTCGATAACTATGGGGTGACTCCTCATCAGTTTTACCAGGATTTCAGCAATGAGTATGGTTGTTTGGGTCGTCAGTGGTACACCCCGATCCGGTTAGACGAGCCGCTCGCTGGGTTTGGTGGGCCAGTTCGGGCCTCTCCTTCTGGATCCGTCTGTGGTAGGGCGCAAGCGAGTACATCTGGTGCTCGTCATCACGATCCTGAGCTTGCAACGATGTTTAATGACATTGATGAGTATGATGAGACTACTCATGGAGATGGTTCTGTTGGGCAGTAGTCACAAATGGTCACTACTTCATCTATGCATAAGGTATTATCTACCCTTGTATTTACTTTTCTTGTATTCTATTCAGTTGTTAGTTTTAGCTTCCCTTCTTTTTTGTTAGATGTGTTCTTTAGGTTATTGCCGTTGGATTGGTTTGTGACTGCTGTGCTGTTAGCGTCACATTGAGGACACTGTGACATTTAGGTTTGGGGGAGGAGTCTTTATTTATTCTGTGTGTTTAAAAAAAATCAACAAAATTGAAAAATTGAAAAGAAAATCAAAAAACGTGTTATTTATTTATTAGGTCGAGTCTTGGTGAAATTAAATAACAATGATGATAATTTGCATTGCTTTTTCATTGGAATCCCATCTTAGTCATCCGTGTACATTGTTTTGACATGTTATTCTGAGAACAAAGCTCAATGATCTAGTCTTGACCGTATTTGACATGCCTTTTGCTAATTAGATTTGACATATTTTGTTGGTAAATCACTTCAATTTCTGAGGACTCTATAGAACTTGCTGGGACATGAACATTAATAAACTGGTTTAATTGTTATTAGGTCTTTGAGTGTGGTACTCCTTGTGGAATATGTAACATCAAACTGCATAAGTGTGACATTAGTTTCTTGATACTTTTACCCAATCTTTTGATAAAGTACACGAGGAAAGGCGATTCTTTTTGTTCAAATAAGACTTACAAAGGCAAAAGACTTGATTTTATACCCTTATTATTGAGTTCTTTTATGTTTCGCCCGTTTGAGCCTTTGTAGCCTCTTTTATAACCTATCTAATTGCTACATTCCTAGAATTTGCCTACCTTATCGGGACAATCGCAGTTGCTTATTGTTCATGCCTATCTTGCTACTATGGTTGGTTTGGGACTTATATTGTCAAAGTGGGTGTATTAAGTTTTTGTTAGCAATTGTGTATTTTCCCTATGTTGAGAAAAAAAATTTATGAAGCAAAAAGAAAAGAAAAAAAAAAAGAAAATGAAAAAAAAAAGAAATTCGAAAAAAAGTGATGAAAACGAAATAAGAAAAATATAAGTTGTTTCAGATGAATTGTTTAAGGGAAATTGAAAGCGAATTTGCTAGAGCCTAATGCATATTTAGAGATTATTGTTGTTATCTTTTTTGTGTTGTCAAAGTTTAAGATGATTCCTCTAGTTTGGAATTAATTTGTGCTTACTATTGTGGACTTGGTTTGGTAAGTGTCGCTGCGACTAACGGTTTTAGCTCCATATTCCCATACATGCCTTGGCACAACCCAGTTCTATACCTTCACCCATTAGCTTCCCTTATTGTCCTTCATTCATGTACTTTGATTTTATTGCGAATCCGTACTAGCTGGGGAAATTACTATCACATTAGAATGCATGCATGTTTCATAAGTTGAGTGAGTGTTTCTATTTCTTCCTATCTTTACAAAACTGTCCTTTCAAACACATTTTAGTGTATGAGTGAATCCGCGAGAATCCGACTAATTTATCTTGCAAGATCGAAGGGTAATTTGTTTTATCGAGTACGGTATCATGTAACATCTCGTGATTTGAGCCGTGTTTTCTATTGCCCGTGCCAATAAATATGTTTTTTTGATACATCTTTGGTCATGACTTTGTTATAGATATGGATGACTCGGGATTTATATGTGCATAAGCATTAGCTCTGAGACTGTTATTTTCACAATTTGTATGATTGTCCTTGTGTATTGGTTAGAGCTTTGCTTGAGGACAAGCAAATGATTGGTTTAGGGGAGTTTGATGACCTATATTTATATGCATGTTTTATGTTTCCTTAGATACATAAGAGTCGATTTATCGCCATTCCTTACTTATTTCTATGCTATTTAGCTAGAATATCGATTCTGCCGCTTCTATTATGTTTTGATGCATTTGGAGCTCATTCAGTTAGTATGGAGTATAGCAGAGTCAGATCATAGAAGGCTTCACACAGGAATCTAGAGAATTGGAGAAGAAATGAGGAACAAACGAAAAAGGAACATGTTTTGAGGGATGCTCGATCGAGCAAGAGTACTATGCTCAATTGAGTCGTGCTGACGTCATGCTCGATCGAGCAGATTCACCTTTGTTCGATCGAGCAACCTAGTGTTTGACAGCTTTCGGATTTCCTAAATTAGATTTTAGTTAATTAGATTTTTATTATAAAAGGAAAACTCGTATTTCAGAATTAGGGTACGCTTTAATATTAGAAACTAGAGTTTTGTATGCTTTTCTACTGGATTGATTCATCAAGACTATTGCTTTTTAGTTCAAGCTTGTAATCGGTACTCTTGAATCTTCCTTTGTTATTCAATTAGTTACTTTCTAGTTCTTTAATTATTCTTTGTTACTCCTTTTATTATTGTTAATCATGTTTACTTTATTTATTATCGTTGTTATTAATATCATTATGAGTAGCTAAATTCTTATCTAGGGTTGAAAGGGGATCTAGGATTATTAGAAGGGATAGACTAATTAATTGAATTGCAATAGCATGGTTATCGTTTGATTGTCGTTTTAAATCTAGTTGCTTAATTATTGGCCAGGATGTTTTAAATCTAGAGACTTGGAGAAGAAATGAGGAACAAACGAAAAAGGAGCATGTTTTGAGGGATGCTTGATCGAGCAAGAGTACTATGCTCAATTGAGTCGTGCTGACGTCATGCTCGATCGAGCAGATTCACCTTTGCTCGATCGAGCAACCTAGTGTTTGACAGCTTTTGGTGTGACAACCCTCGCGAATGCGGAAAGATAAAACATACAAGCATGTGAATTATATAGCGGAAATATGAAGTTTAAAAAAAAACTTTTATACATGCAAGGAAAGAATACGAGGAGTGTCATATATTACAAACTAAAGTACGAATTATATCACACCAAGAGACGAAGTCTCTCTAAAAGGTTAACATGTAAAAGTGATCTTACAAAATAGATGGGGTATTTTCGAAATAGATGGGGTATTTTCGAAATAGATGGGGGATTTTCGAAATAGATTTAGCAACTAGCTAAACAACGTCTAGAGGTGTTTCATCCCGGGACAACGCCCGCTAGCTCACACCCGAACCCAAAATAGTCAAAGCAAAAAACCATCCATGCAAGCAACCTGTTCATTCATGAAAAACATGAACGCCACAATCAGTGGGGAGTAACTCCGGGTTCTCCCAGCCATATCACATTAAACGTACATAGAAGGAAATACAAAAGTAAAGCATGCATATATATATACCTGTGAGTTGCGATAAGAATAGATAGGCAATTCTATAGATAATGATAAGAACATAAGAGGCACAAATCCGAATCCATCATGATATTCAAAGACTTGGGAAAGACACTCTTAGGCAATCGAATACGCTCACTAGGGCTTACATCTCACCGTTAGCGGTATAAGATTGATAAGATTGAGACTCGACAGACAAACCAGTCAAGTCATGCGATGATCACGATAAATACAACATATCATCATCCATTCACGAACCAAGACATTGACGGTGTCCAATCGTGCAATGACTATGAACAATATCATGAAATCACGCATTCAAAGACGACACAAGACGACAACTCTCACGGTAAATGAAACGCACTAGCATCGTGTACATGGCAAGTATGATTAAAAGGCATCCACGGGATAAAACATTTCCTGAAAGCATACACGCTAAAGGCATTTCGAGTATGTAGACTAATTTCCTCCTGGTAGCACGACGATAATAAATTCCGGTCCTAGTCTAAACCAGGCCAGGATATCGGATAAACGTGTTCCGATTGACATGCGATAAAGCGTTTCGCATCCAGACTCGGTCTTACAAAAATAAACGCGAGTACCCCAAATTCGGTAGATCAATCACGAACAAAGAGGCGGAAAACGAGCTCAAGTCTCATAACATGCGGTACGCTACATGCAAATAACACACCTCGCAAGTACACAACATTTGACGGCCGGGTCGATCAACGCATAGCGTTCAACTCCCAACAACGTCGTCGTATGCCCACTAACACATGCATTTAAGCAGTAGGAAACCTCTCCGTTCCGACATTCCAGCCTTACGAACGGAAAGGTAGCCAAGGGAATGAGAATACAAAGCACAAGACAAAATAGTGCTCAAACCGTAACATTTATGAAAGCCGACTCAAAGTGGGACATAGCAAAAACCGTCACAAAACATGTGATACATGCGAATGAGATATCATATATCCAAAACATGAATCAATACATGATACCCAAGCATTAGACCAAGTTTAAGAAGCATAATAAATAAGAAACATAGATAACTCTCCAAAACAACAAGTTTGGAAACTAACTTAAACAAGGGTTCACTTCAAACTGTCATAACTAGAGTTCTAGATATGGGAATGCAGAAATTCCAAGTCGAGGTGATAGCTTCTCCTCTTACGGTTCCAACGAGTGGTCACAAGCCCAAAACAAACAAGTAACGAAGGAGATATGAGCATTCTACCCAAAAGGGTCGGTGCTGTGAATTTGCACGAATCCACCCGAGAACAACAACACTATTTCTATCATTTCCAATTTTCATAATTCACTTCTATCAACTATCAACAATCAATATTCATCATCAACAATCATCAACTAACAACAATCATCATCAAAATCATTAAATTTAATGCTTTCTAATGATTCTAAATTACAAATTATAACATGGAAATATGTAAAAACACGTAAATGATATCGAGTAACCCTTCACCGTTACCTTTACGCGTCTTTAAACGGTTACTAAGCTTTCCTAGTCTCCCCCTACAAACAATTAGATAATAAAAGCGGAATATCATCCACCTTGAGAAAGACGGATAATTTAAAAAGCGAGAAAGACGGTAATTTTATTACCAATACGGATAGAGGAAGCTAAGAGGGGAAGAATGAGACGAACTTACGTGAATTCCAATAAGAAACGAAGGAGATACGGTGATTCAAAGATCGAATTGAAAGAGGGAAACAAGGGTTTGGATTTTTGCTTAAGGAAGAAGTAATGAGTTTGTGTTTGTGGTGAATGAAAAAGATTAAGGGAGTATAAGATATTTATGGGGAAAAGTCAACAAAAGTCAAAGTCGACTTAAGAGTCAAGAAAATATAAAGACGACTCAAAAGTCAAGAAAAGTTAAAGACGACTCAAAAGTCAAGAAAAGTCAAACTCGACTCAAAAGTCAAGAAAAGTCAAGAAAAGTCAAACTCGACTCAAAAGTCAAGAAAAGTCAAGAAAAGTCAAACTCGACTCAAAAGTCAAGAAAAGTCAAGAAAAGTCAAACTCGTCTCAAAAGTCAAGAAAAGTCAAACTCGACTCAAAAGTCAAGAAAAGTCAAACTCGCCTTAAGACGGGATTTTCATGGAATCTCGCAGAAATTCCAAATACGAACTCGGAAATTCTAAATTCGACTCGGAACATAAAATTATAAATTAAAACTTAAATTTGCTGAAAAGATTTCGTAAAATATTTCTACTAGAAAAATAGGGTACATTTCCGGGTGTTACATCTGTACATCCAATGGCTCACAAGATATCAACCTCTCTATATAAGGAGGTCTTGTATGTTTGTTTCAGTAGACTTTTATGAATGAATTAACTTTGAGAATTCTCTCAAATCTATCAAACTTGTGCTAAGAGCTGTAGTTTGAAACAAGCCTGATACATCTTCAAGGTGTTTGATCAGTGCCTTGTCTTGTGAGTCAAGTTATATATGTGCCTTGCTGTGGTTAACTTGCTTGCTGTGGAGTCTAGTCTAGGGTGTTTGTGCTTTGCTGTAACACTTGAAAACTGTCTCTAAAACCAGTCTTTGAGTCCTTTCTCTTGTGCCTTGCTGTAGAGGAGTGTCTCTAAGTCATATCCCTTGAGTTTTCAGCTAAACAATTCACCCTCTCTAAAACAACATCCATTTGTTACTTGACATTGTTCTTAGTTTGAGTCAGGCTAATCAAGTTTCCTTAAAACTTGTAAGCCTTAGTAGTTTACACTCCAATTACATTCAAGAAAATGGTTCTTGAGATCCAATTGCCATCATACTATTATGATATGCTGTAATCGCTTAGTATTTTCGAATGGATCAAAGCATTACAATTGGTGCAAGCTCTTTGCCTATCAATTTATCTTTGAAAACATTTAATGTTAATCCATGCAGATTTTGATCTTAAAAAATTTATTTAAACGGAAAAGGTCGTACTTCTTCAAGTAAAATTTACAAGGTAACATACATGACCATCGTGCATGGAGTCTATTACGAATCGCATGACTCTAAGCTATAGCATGAAGTTGGGACTATAAACAGTCCTATTATAATTCACAGGTGAGTCACTTTCTAAAAGTAATACGAATTCATTACTATGAAAGATTTCAAAAATTTCACCTGACCTCCAAGGTTTCGTAGAAACAACAACTGAAAAAGCAATGATGAAACTTTTTCCGGATCAATGGCTCAGTTTGTGCCTCTTGAAACATTTTCTCCCACTCTGTCTTATGAAGAAAAAAAATTGTATTTTTCTTGAAAGACAGTATCACGTGCCACAAACGCTTTGTTCTCGTGATCAATGTAGGATTATTGGGCACTTGTTTCATTTGGATAATTTACAAATTAGGTACGCTACCCATCCATATCTTATATGGAATAAAATACGACTGTTTTAAATGTGTTTTGATATGGTGAGAAAAGAAATAGTAGACAAAATAATAAAAGCCTAAGGTTAGTTAAGTGGCTCAGTTTAACTTGACAAAGACAAAACCATATCGTATAAGGTTCTGTTTCTCTATTCAATAACACCTTATCTCATAATGTGTGTTAGAAAAGTTAACTCGTGAAACTATTTCACAATACTTTTGGTGAAAATCAAAGTCAATACTTAGATATTTCTTGTTACAATTTAGTCGTAAGTCCTCTATCTAATCCTCTTGGTGGTTAACTACTTCACATTGAGGCTCTTTGAACTTTTCAAAGATTGCTCTTAGCACCTCATTAAGTAGAATCAAACATAATATCTACTTAAATCGTCGTTAAATAAAGTGAAGTAGTCATAACCATCTCTGGTTGTGATTGTTATTGGACCACACATACTCTCGTGTAATAGGGCCAATTACTCACTAGTTCGATTTCCTTTTCCATAAAAAGGGCATGAATCATCTTGCCTTGAATACAAGATTCGCACACAACATAAGTTTCAAAATCAAATTTTTCAGGGATACTAGTCAATACTAGCCTCTTATGTGCTACACAATCCAGAATTAAGATTAGATTTGGGTCACCAATTTTGAGCCTTTTACAATCTATATGACAAGTAATTTCTAGTTTAGGTCAAGAATATAATTACCTTTGATTGGTATGGGATAACCATGGACCAAGTATAGGCATAAAAAGATACAACGCTTGTTCCATTCACAAAAGTGAAACACATGTGTCGTACACTAAAATGGATACTATATTCTTTATTTAGAGGTCATGTACATAATAACTTTTATTAAAGTATACCTCTAGATCCAAAACTAGATTGATCATATTCTAACTTTTATATGTCTCTATATAAATAAAACTACAATAGTTATATTTCCCTTGTAGGTCGACATTTAATCATGGCAAGTCGTCGCACGAATCATTATTATATATGCATTGAATACATTGATGAGAACCATAATAGGTATCTAATATCCATAAAAAATTACATTTAGAAAAATAAATGTCGATCATATAGATATTATGGATGAAAGTACTTTTAGGTGTAGTACACCCAATTTCTATTTCTCCAAAGACTTGGGGCATATTCTCTTTCTAGTGTCTACACTGTAATAATAGAATCATCAAATGTTGGGTTCGACACCTTGCTTGGGTTTGACTTTATTGTTAAAAATAGGTTTGCCTTTTTCCCTTGCCTTGTGCTAACATCGTGCCAACCTACTATTGAACCTCGTCCTATTCTTTAACAATTACGAATAAAATATCCCTCTTAGAGCGCCCACTCACTTTCATGAATCTCTATTTAGACAAATATATTAGAATTATAATGAAGACTATTCTTCATTTCATTCATGGTTTTACCTTCAAAAAAGGACAAACTTTTCATGAAGTGACCACAATGTTTGGTTAATCACGATTTCAAATAAATTGAGAAACCTTAAGCGTCCCAACTGATTTGGCCTCTTTTGAGGTAAGACTCGATAAGCAGCATTATGACGACATACCTTTAAATACGAATATTTTCTTTGGAGTAAACCGATTGATGTACCATTGTTATAAGAAGACGTCACTAAAAAAATCAAAACGTTTTTGACTAAGAGTGACTTATTTATATACTCTTCATAAGAGATATTTGTAATGATGAATATGAAGATAAAAAGATAAATTTTATTTTGTCTTTATCTATGGTGGTTTAAATGGAGATTTAATATCGCAATCAAAAAGGCTACCGTATAAATTAATGGAAACTCCTTTCCACGATTGAACGGATTTACAAGTTTGTAGAAGGATAAATATTTGTCATTGCGCGAATAAAATAAATATCAACGGAAAATAAACATTCATTGCTTATATATAATTCACTTGTGAAACAATTTTTAACAAGTCACTCATATAATGACCCCTCACGAAATTATATAAGTGATTACGAGACCCGCATTTTACATAAAAATGAACATGTTATGCCACTTTTATGTAATAAACGGTAAGTCAACATTTTGACTAATTCTACCCCTAGAACTCTTGGTCGACGGATTTCAACCAAAATTCATCTCCTAGTCCCGGGATAACGCTTATCTCGTTGAGTCCAACCCAATTTAGGCGTGTGATCACATCACCGTACTTACCCGAGGTAAAAAGGGTCCACGTTGTGGTTGCCCTAATGAACACGGGGTTCATAGGTGCTTCAATTGGTAAGGATAAATCTGAATTTCTTTTAAGTTATGTGAGAGGTCTTGTCAATTTAGTTATTAATTCCCAATAAGTGAACTAAATCGGTGAATTTTGAATAACGTTGAATTGCCAATCGAGAAAAAAAATGCATGTTGGCGATTTTGGCATGAGCGAAAAACATAAAGCAAGCAAATAAAAAATCCTAGTATGGCCACCTAGCTAATCTAATTAACTAGAAGATTACAAAATAGGAAACCAACTCTTTGGCCCCTTGCATCTTCATGGAACACGCTTCAAAATGCACCGTCTTTTGGAACACCGACTTCGGCAATCTCTGTCTTCATAATAATTAATTACAAAAAGATACAAATAAAATTCCTATTATACATTTTATCTAGAAATTGAAATGAAATTATTAAAAACGGCGCTACGAGATCACAAATAAAATTACAACCGAATCGGTATTCTTTTACATTACGGGTAATACTGATTAAAATAATTTAGGTCATACTAGGTACAACTTGCATTACAAATTAAACAAATGACATTCATTCATTCAAAAATAACAACATAAATAAAATGCTGTAAAAATCATGCCAAGATCGCCCTTAACACTTATCATGCTCATTCTAGCTCGGTTTTATGGATTGTATCATCTTTTAACCATTAAAAAACCAATAATCAACACTTAAATCATATTTAAGCTCAAAATAATAATCTAAACTGATTTAGAACTCAAAATTAGTCCCCACTAATTTTGTTTGTATTTAATTAGTTTGAACTGATCGTATTTGCTAAATATAGAGTGTCAATCACAACACTTATGAAATAAACCCAAAATAAAATATAAACATCATAAAAATTTGAAATAAAATTTTTTTTACATTTTGGAACACTTTCAGGAACAACAAAAACCCGAAAACTTTGCCCAAAAATTTTGAATTAATTTTATGAACAAATAAACTTGTATTTATTGGTTTTATCAAATAAAAACCAATATATATAGTAAAATAGTGAAACAATTTAGCAACTTTCACCAAGATGATATAAATCAGATTATAAAATGTACCAATAAATTTTAAGACCGGAAAAGGACGTTTCAGTTTTATGAACATAATAATCTCACTTCATTGACTTTTATCTCATAAAAATAAATAATCATGCAAAACTTAATTAAAAATCACGATATCTTACATACAGTATGTAAAACATGCATGTGAGACCATATAAAAATTTCATGATCTGAATCAACATGCAACTGTTTTTAGTTAACTTTTAACATAAAATTGCATATTAACATGCTTAATTTAAAGGCCATAAATCAAAATAAATAGCAAATCAATCCCTAAAATCACCAAATTTGAGCACAACCATTTCGAGGTCAGTAGGTATGCATGGAAATCAAAAAATTTCATGCAAACCATTTTTAACACAAATTTTCGATTTTACTCAAGTTATCGTATAACTTGATTTTAATGCTTAAAATCAACATGCATGTAACAATTGAGCTCTGATACCACATGAAAGTCTTAGACCTCTAATTAGACTCCTTTAATTAGTTCATTAAATTAAATTGACTTAATGATTTAGGATCTAATTATCATGCATGCAAATATAAAAGTATAAAAATAAAGAAAAGATGAAATTTCCTTACAATGAGAAAGTTCCGGTTAAATAAGGGTACAATAAGAACTCATTCGTATTGTTCTTAAGCTTAGAATTAGTTCATGCTCCATAAATAAACCTCCAAAGTAGAAGGCCTCCTTCTTGTTGCAACCAAGATGGTACCCA
This sequence comes from Heliosperma pusillum, assembly GCA_022085475.1. Lineage (NCBI taxonomy): Eukaryota > Viridiplantae > Streptophyta > Magnoliopsida > Caryophyllales > Caryophyllaceae > Heliosperma > Heliosperma pusillum. The sequence continues at coordinate 14,192 of JAIUZE010066861.1, forward strand.
AAATAATCTAAACTTATTATTAACTAGATAATAAGTAAAGACATAATACTACTAATATTAGTGTATTAGTACTCTAGTAATACTTAGAGAATATTAGTGTTTTAGAGTGTTTTAGAGAGATGTAAGGTTTTTTCATCTTATCTTTATTTTTATGCTTTTATATTTGCATGCATGATAACTAGATCCTAAATCATTAAGTTAATGTAATTTAATGAACTAATTAGAGAAGTCTAATTAGAGGTCTAGGACTTTCACCACACACCTCGTAGGAAGCATGGGACACCCCAAAGAGTTTGAAACTTATTCTTTTGGACATCATCTAGGAACACGACATTCGGGTACTCCTCCACGGGTTGTGGAGTGATCACTGGTACCTCATGCGACGAAGAGGAAGCCTCCTCCGCCGTCTCACGGCTATTCCTCTTGCTGTTGTTCGGTGCCATCTAGCAACAAAAACCACCACAACAACCAACAGATAATACAACTTATCAAGAAGTCCTCGAGAAACAAATAAGGCCAAGGAAAAATCACAGAGGTTTAAGAAGGAAGGGGTTAAGACATGGTAGGCTCAATTAGCACGAGAAACTGCTACATGGACATGAGTTTGATAATATAAGCGGATATAATTGGATTTTAACAACAAGAGTTGGCTAAATTAGATAACCCAAGCATAAGAGATGATGAAAACGAGGAGTAGCTCCAAAAGGTGCTTAAATCGAAAGGAAAGTTAGAAATTTTGACATCAAGTTGATAGAAATAGTGAGTTTACTAAGAATATTTGTAATTAAAATCAAAGAATTTCAAGTTTTTAACAATAGTAATAAGAATAACAATCATTTTATTACCTTCCACACTAAAATCTTGGTTACAAGATGAACAAGCCAAGGAAGTTACCAGATTTTAATCTATAAGACGATTTGTAAAGCTAATAGTTATTAGAAATCCAAAATATACTAGTATTAGGAACAAATTAACATGTATCATTTCCCCCATTTTTACAAATCCAGGGTTAAACCAACCACATAAATTTTTGAATTTCCTCGAAAATCAAGGTTTTATGGGATTTTTATCACTAATAAACAAAGCACTTAGACCTATTATGAATTACTAACATTTAACAACAACAAGAAGAAGAAGAACATAAATCAACTACTATAGGACAAAATTTCGAGTTCATAGAGTAGTTTCAAAAAAGTTGAAATTTGGGGCAAAATTAAAAGACGGAGAGAGAAATTTACCTTTCTTGATAGATTAAGAATCAAAAGTAGATGATTTCCAAGTGAAGTAGATGGATTCAAGCTTTAAAGAGGAGTACAATGGAGTTTTATAGAGATTTAGGGCTTAGAGAGATACAGATCCGAATAGGGAATAAAGAGATTTGGAGATTTACTCGGTTTAAATGGAATTTTGGGGTCCGAGTAAACTGGCACTCGGTCGAGTGAGAGAGCTCACTCGGTCGAGTAAAGAAAACTTGGTCGAGAAATATGGATACTCGGCCAAGTGGCCAAATATGGATCCATAAGAAAAGTTCATGACTTGATGCAATCAGTCGTGTCATCCAGAGACTCGGTCGAGTGGTACCTACTCGATCAAGTAAGGCATGTACTCGGTCGAGTAAAACACGGGATTGGCCAAAAAACTTCTAAGCTTCCAATTTTGATCACGTTACATTCCGACTTATTCGTGTGCTGCAACATGAACATTTTGGGTCGCTTTTAACTAGCGGAGCCCTTAGTGAATTATTCAAAAGCATTAAAGACTGTTTTACAAAAATTACATTTCAAATTCTCGCTTTCAACTTACACTACACTCTCTATTTTTGCATCTTCAATCGATCTACCAATATAAATTCTTCAAAACATATTACATACAATTACTTACATACCACACTTAGAGATTTCTTACTAATATATCTTTATATATTATTTGCACTAACACCTATTACAAAGAAATTTCACATTGTTTCACCACTTTATAAACTAAATAAAAAACGATGACATATTAGTTGCACAATTCTAACAGACAACGCGCTTGATAATTCACCCTTTGCAATCATATAAACCCATCATTTTCGAAATAACTAGTTTAAACCAAAATTCAAGGTCACATAATACAATTAACAAAGTCATACATCATGGATTCCATTCGCATAGAGCTTCAATCAACTATGCATTTTTCGACATATACTTACACCTATGCACATAAATCATTTCTTTCAATCTCATAAAATCCAAGGTTCCGACTCATTAGGAAATTACTTTTCCTCATACCAATATAGAATCAATGTTTAAAGAATTCACAAAATCATTCTCACATAACTTACACACACTTGAGATATAATAGTATCGTTCAAATAAATCATTTGATCGCATCAACCGTACTCACTATAATGTTTATACACATCTACTCAAATCATATAACAAAGTCACCCATTTGCTTCCTCCCTGCGATTATAGGTTCCTCTTGTAGAGGCCGGGATTTTGAAATGAGGGCGCCTACTCATCAAAGCCCATCATAATGGGCTCCCAAAAATTGTACATCGGGTTCATTTTTTTTTTAACTCTCTATATACATTTGGGTTCATTGATTTTAGGCTCGAAGACCGTCGATCTGATACTACTTTGTAACACCCCGTCATACCCAGAACCTTTAAGCAAGGCCTTCCGGGTATGGGAAGGTGTCACTCCTTAGTGTCCCGAAGGTGGGATGTACCAAATTAATAATCTCAAAACACAACTTTAATTTACATTAATTTTGATAAATGTCCAGTTACGACTTAAGGTCGATTGAATAAAAAATAAATACAACTCATCTATAACACAAAGGTACAAATCGTCGATCGTATCCAATCCCAGCGTCAAGCCCGAATCATCATCAACTCAATCAATACCTGCTAAAAAAATACTCACCATTCGCCGGAAATAACGAATGGATCACGGTACAGGTACAAAACAATTACATAATACGGTCAGTCAACACATACATAAGCAGTAACAAATGCATCGAAATCCAATCATCACACATATCGGGTGCCATCAAGTAGCGCACCCTGGTGCCATCCAGTGGCAGACTAAACCACCAATACTGGGGCCTACCACAGCAGGTGACCCTTAGACCCAGGTCATAATTACGTGCACTGTCTCTTCCATGGCAGGACTATGAATAACGACCCACAGAGTTTATGGAGCCAGTATCCCGCTACCGCTCCATATATACAACAACTCTAAACACCGTGACCGCAGTCACCAATAAAACAAATACCAACTCCAATCAGCATGTCACAACCATATCACAATACAAATCCAACAATCAATCACATATACATCAACTGAATAGGACTCACATACCTTTTACCAATCCAAACAATCATCATCAAATAGCAAGCCAATCACATGAATCGTCATCAATGGAGTCTGAACACCCAATCAAGCACAATCAACAAGTAGAAAAAGGATCGCGACAATTCATCAAACACCTTGCCTACATTAACAATAATAGTACAATCACAGCTAATTCCACTAAAACTAGTCTTATACTAATAATCTAACTCGAAACCAACACTAATCATTATAAATACGGAAATCCAACCAAACTACTACAAATCCCCAAATTTGAAAATTCAAAGGAATAAGTAAAATAAGAAGCTCACCAAAAGAAACAAGGAAAAGGGATGAAAGTACAATCCAATATTGAAATTCCATAATCGATGATCGACAGATGAAGATGATGAATAAAACTAAATAAAATGATTGATTATGATTTGAAAGATTAAAAAAGAGAGATTAAGTGAGGAGAGATAAGGTATAAATGATAGAATTAAAGTTATCAAAACAGATTTGTAGAAATAGCTAAAACCGCTCAAACTCGGTGGAGTGAAGCACTACTCGACCGGGTAAGAAAACTAGACCAAATTCAGAGTCCTCGATCGAGTGCCCTAGAGACTGAGTCAAACAAGAAATACTGCCACATGCCCACTCGGTCGAGTCCAAAACTTACTCGACTGAATAACCACCCAACTCAGTCGAGTCAACCCCATACTCGACCAAGTGACTCACCTACTCGGCCGAGTGACTACTCAACTCGACCAAGTAACCAATAAATTTAGCCGAGTACAAGCTTACTCGACTCCCAACCCAAAGACGCACCACGGAAGACACAAGTATTACATAAGAGGTGTTTAATAATGATTAGAAATGTGATTAGGTTAATACAAAATGTTTAAGAAAAGTGACTGGTATAATTTATTACCTCTTACCGTCTTAATCAAATCGTGCAAAAACACAAACCCGATCGGAACACTCGGCCGAGTACATATCACCTTTGGTTGAGTGCACGATTCTTGACTGAGTGGTACGCTAACTCGGTCGAGTTTCACCTAGGCATAAGCTTACCTCAAATACAATCCCATCTTACTCGGCTGAGTATGGTCCACTCGACCAAGTACCCAACAATCATAATACATAGTATTACACTAAGACTCTTGCCTATAGTGGGTCCAACGTAAAACTAAAAAAGAGTCCATGTGACTCTACTACTAACCAATGAAATGTCAAAACAATAGCTAAGGATATCAGGCAATCATATGAGAATTAAGGGATAGGGAAGAACTTAAAAGAGAGGGTAGGTGATAACCAAGCCACCTAATCGGACCCTCTTCATCTTCATCATCACCGTCACCTTCCTCATCACCATCACCTTATCCTTCTTCTTCATTTATCACCTTCTTCTTCTCCATCACCCTACTCTTCACCATCCCCTTCCTCCATGCTTTTAACTCCCCCCTACTTGGTTTCCAAAGTTGGGAAACAACAAGTCATGTTGTGCCCAATTCGGGAGCAAACCATTAGAGTCAATGTACCCTTGTTTGGCCATATAGTAGATGAGGGATATTGAGCACAGTAATTGTTCACCTTGTCCTCATGCATGTTCATATGAATGTTTTACATCAACTCTGTTATGTAATCCGGGTTGGGGTGGATAGAGGGGTCACTACGCTCAAAAGGTTGGGAGGGGATGAAGTATGAAGAATGTGAACATACTCAGGGGAGGGTATTTTTTTCCTAGGGAAAGGGGAGTACTCATAACTCGGTTGAGGCATACCTTGAGAATGGCGGGATTGATGTGTTTGTGGGGTTCTCTGAAAGAGAGTTGTCACGGTTGTCGATTGTCCCGACTCAAAGACCCCTCTACGTCCGTCACCGGAAACAAGTATCTAGGTCTAGGACTCATGGGGCTCGCTCTGGGTAAAATGAGAGGTAGTCGGTGGCATGGAAGATCGAAATGCATTCTATTCTTAATGAGCCACCTATAAGGCAGTGGGTCTGATTCAAGATTAATCCTTGTATGATAGCGAATAAGTGTGGACTCATCTAACAACGCACCCCTGGGTAAAACCGTTTAAGCCTCATTATCATTAAAGTCCGATTTAAAATGCCTAGCTAAGTGGGGCACCAAACCCCCAATCTCTATCACTTGTTGCGCACCTCCCTTAGCTAGCTTCCTCATTCACATTACCATTTCCAAGACCGTGTTGTGCCTAAATCTTTCACGCAACCCATATAGATTTAAATGTGATTCTAAGATGGTTAAGTCTAATTGGCTCATCGTATTTTGCTCGAATCAACCATCAAAGATCCGGCAAAAAACTGGTGCCACAAGCAGATCACGGGGTGCTGGACAAACATCGTAGAATTACACTTAAATCCCTTTAAAACCCGACCCATAATGGAATTCCAAAGATTGCGAATATCAATGTCCCTGGGTTCATAGAACTCCGCCTTGTCGGGCACCGTTGGCTTGAAAACTATTCCGATTGCATTGCTAGATTTTGGGAGTTGTTAGCGATACAAAAGGTCAAGAAAAGTGTCTCGACATTCTCCTAATAGAATCCAAGGCTAGTCAAAAACTCTAATGTAAGAATCCTATAAGAAGGCTCATGCATATAGAAGATATTTTCCATACCAACTAGTGCGAAGAATGCTCGGGTTTGCTTCCTGATGCCAAGCGGTTGAAATACCTCTTAGCAAACGAACCTAGTCGACTCCATCTGCTTCCCCAAGAGCATCAAAACGTTACCTCCTCTAGAACTCAAAGCTTCCCTTCTACTTCTTTTGAAGTCTAGAGGAGGTAGAAGCAGCTTTCCCGTTTCCTTGGATCCTTCCATTGTTGAATATTGAAGGTACCTTGAAGAATATACCCAAAAAAGTTTGTCTGAAAAACAAACCTTTTAATCCTCTAAGAAAGGAAAACACCCTATATATTATCTTAAATTAAGCCTTATAATGAAGCAATAAGGCAAAAATCTACCCCAAAATTCTAAAACCCCTAATTTGAAATTTTGAAACCCTAGGTTTTTTAGATTCGATTTTTGGTGATTTTCTGTGTTTTAGACGTGAAATAGGTGTTTATTTTTGTAGAGGATTGGAAATGGGGTAGTTTTAGAGCAATTTGTGTTTCATTTGGTGAGTTTTGCTGGAGATTTGAGGGAGTAAAGGTGTTTTTGAGTGAGGATGGAGGAAGAAAAGAAGAAAGAAGAAAGAAAGTTATAGATGTCGAGCTTCAGGTTTTCCCGAGCGGGAATGGGTTTTCCTAGGGGTGAGCAAAACCGTATATCCGATACGGTTTTCAAAACCGTATCGGATATCCGGTTTTAAAAATCTCAATTTTGAGTATCCTTATCCGATACGGATTTTCCGTATATCCGGAAACCGTATATCCGGTTTTTCCATATATCCGGAAACCGTATATCCGGTATCCGGTTTTTCATTTAATTATGTAAAATTTTATGTCTTACTTTTATTTATTTTTGTGATTTTATGATTTTTCTTAATAAGTTAAAAGAGTATCATATATTATAAGAATAAATAACTTAAAAATGTATAAAAGTAATAAGATTGAGTCACGGATATACTCGACATTTAGTGGTTTTATGATTTTTTTTTTATATTTTATATTAAAAATAGGAACCGTATCGGAAACCGTATATCCGGTTTCATATTTTGCCGATACGTATCCGATACGGTTTTTTATAAACCGTATCGTATATACGGAAATTCGTATCGGATATACGGAAATCCGTATAATTGAAACCGTATATCGTATCGGATACGTATAATAAAACCGTATCGTATATTTTTGCTCAGCCCTAGGTTTTCCCTAGCGGGATAGACTTGTCCCGAGCGGGAAAGCAGGTAGAATTTATTTGTTCCATATTGTTGCTTTAGGCTGAGCAAAATGAGTTCGTCAGAAGCGGGACTTGATCTTACGAGCGGGATTACTTTGTTCCGAGCGGGAAGGCTGACAGATCCATTTTAGGCATATTAATGCTTCATCCCGAGCGGGTTAAAAGACATTACCCAAGCAGAACCGATGCTCTCGATCTCGGGACTTCCTTTCCCTATATGAAACTCTTACTTAAGCATTTTTATTTATTTTTCCTTCCCTCTAGGGACAAAATTCTCCTTAGAGAGAAACCCGACAGAATGCTTCTCCTTCTTTACCTTCTCTAAAGGGATGGGATTTTCCCTAGAGGAAAACGATGAACTTCTTCCAAACTTCATTTTGTACCTTCCAAACACTTATATGCATGTGAATATGGGTATATATGTGTAAGTGTAGACGCGTGTCTTGGTCGGGTTGTTGTTCCGTTATAGGTTTGGGGTAAACTTCGGGAACGAAGTTCTTTTTAAGGGGGAATATTGTAATAATCGCGTCTTCTATGAGCCTTAAAACGATCGTGTTAGTGTCCCAGTCGATGAGTATGTGATTGTGATATAGGTTTGGGTTCGAATTGGGGAATAATTCGACCAATTTGAGTCTTGCTCGGTCGAGTTGAGTAGTCACTCGACCGATTAAGTGGTGACTCGTGCGAGTTTGAGTGTAACTCGACTGAGTTGGTGGTTACTCGGTTGAGTAAGCGTGTACTCGGCCGAGTAGGGGTACCTAATGGGTTTTTTTAGTTGGTCTTCAGTGTCATTCGATCGGCTTTGAACTCAGTCGAGTTGGTCCACTCATTCGAGTAAGCCTTGTACTCGGCCGAGTAAGGTACGATTTCAGCTTCTCCAGAAATCTAAGCTATTGCTTGAGTAAGGGATCATGTTATGTTAACCCTCATTCTAATCATTTCTAACTTTATCTCTCCTCACCTAATCTCTCGCTAAACTCTCTTTAATATTAATTACCTCTCAAAATCTTTCATCTCCATCCTTATTGTTGATTTTTGAGTTCTCATATTCGATTATTCTTTGTATTTCCTCCATTATTCTTTGGTAAGCATCTCATCTTGCTTATATCCATTGTTTTTCTCAGTTTTGGGGGTTTTAATTTATAATTGGATAGGATCCTTCTTTATTATTAGTGATTAGAGTCGGATTTGAGTTATATTAAAAGTATTAAATAAGTGGTTGCTAGAATTAGTAGTAATTGAATTATTATTATTATTGTAGGTGATGTGGTTGATGAAGGACCTTATATTCATCCTATGCTTTGATTGTGGTTGATAAGCTATCTGGAATGCCATTGTTGAGGACTCGTGTGATTGGATTGCTAATTGATGATGTTATGGTTGGAATGCTAAAAGTTACATGAATCCTACTCAGTTGATGTATATGTGATTGATGGATATGTGTTGTGATATGGTTGAGACATATTGATTGGAGTTTAGGGGCGTGTTCTTAGTGACTGCGGTCACGGTGTTTGAAGGTTTATTATATAGAGCAGTAGCAGATACCAGCTTCGTAGACTTTGTGGGTCGCTCTTCATGGTCCCGCCATGGAACAGACAATGCACGTGGTGATAACCTGGGTTTCGGGGTGAACCGATGTGGTAGAGTCCAATGTGTCTATGGTGTGCCCTGGACACGGTGTTATGCTAGTTTATGGAACCGTGATTGGTAGTTTGGTGCGCTACTTGATGGCACCGGGGTGCGCTACTTAATGGCACCAGATACGTATGATGATTATTGTATTACGATTCCGCTTGTGATTGATTATGTATACGTAGACTGCCCGTGTTTTGGAATTTGTTTGCAACACTACCGTGATCCATTCGATATTTCCGGCGAATGGTGAGTAGTTGACTAGTAGATATTGTTGATATGACGATGATTCGGGACTGTGGCGTTGAGATTGGACGCGGCCGATGATATGTTGATGAGCGGTTTGTCGCGTACCCCTCGACCAAACAAAATTTATAAAGCTCAATACTAAACGAATTATTATAGTAGGGTAAGGAGGTCGAACCCAAAGGAAAGTTAGGATTGGCTGTCGGTTTTTGTTTTTGTCTAGTCTAGTTCGGACGAAGATGAGAGGTTCAAATGAAAAATATGAGCTAGATGTATAAACTAAAACTAGGAATGAAACAAGATATGATTAAATAAGGATTAAAAGAAACTAAGGTGAATGGGTTCATTAATGAAGTATAGTTGCATTATGGTGAGGGTTAAGACTAGTCTAGTAGTGAGTCTAAGTACGTCACCACCTCTCGGTGAAAGACGGTCTCTAGGCAAGCCTCCACCTTTAGGTGTGAGACGGACCCTTGCCTAAGGTTCGATCGGGTTCTCACCCTAACCTCCCCCTAAACAATCAAAACACGCACAAACACGATAAAAGTCTAAGATATCACACAAACTAGTAATTAAACATGTAAATAAATCAAACTACTGATTCACGCATTTCATCAAACACCTTGTGTGCACAAAGCAATTATTTTTTTTTGGTAGAATGTTAGTATATTTCATTAATATCAAAATGGCCAATTACATTATCAACCAATATAACTTATTTTTAGACATATCAATAACAAAAGTAATACTACCTATCTTAAAACTCAAGAAATTTTCAATTCCTCAACCTGCACCATGTGACATCCTCCTTGATATTCCTAAAAATGACTTCAGGTCGCCAAATAAGAAAGTGAATACGACATTGATTTCTTACCCACCATATGTGATAAACCATAGCGTTGATGATTGTAGCTATAATCTGACTCTCCTTCCTGCTCCTCCCAGAGCACCACCAGTCCAAAACATTATCAACTGGAACACTAGTTCTGAAACCAGCATTCACAAGTGCAAGCACACTCTTGCTATAAGAACACTGAAAGAACAAATGACCACAATTTTCATTCTCCTCTCTGCATAAGACACAGCACTGCTCAGTTATAATGTTCATCATGTTCCGTCTCTCAGCTGTTAACAGCCTGCCATGAGCATAAAGCCATCCAATGAATTGATGCTTGGGAATACCAATCTTGTTCTAGAGGAAGAAATTAAGAACAAGCTGAACAACTTCTGCATCATGGACGAGCGACTTTAATGCCCATAAGACTACTCAAGCTAGATTTTACGAATTCGTGTACGAGACGGAGTCGGAGTCCAAGTCCGAGTCAGAGTCTAGTAAAATTCTTAGAGAGTCTCCTCCTCCTATCATTCCCTATCCCTTTATTGCTCGTAACTTAGCATCTAACAGTAGCAGCAGTTTGGGAAATGTCCCAGCAGTTATTCCTCTACCGCCTCTGAGTACTGAACAGATGGCTTCTTTGTTTCAGCGGGTTTCAAAATTTAATATGAATAAATTTGATTCTGCTTACTCCTTGTGTTTTTTAGAATGCAACTCTGTTAATCATGACAATGAGGATAATCCAGACCTAGACTCGATTGAGTTACCTTCCTATATAATCAATGAAATACTACAAGAGGGGAGAGGGGCACTATCAACGTAGGGACCGAACTAGAACCTCGAGAACTTAGAATAGGGACAACCCTGAATCCGACTAAGAGGGACAACTTCGTAGACCTTCTACACGAGTTAAAAGACGTTTTCGCTTGGTCTTACAAAGACATGCTAAGGATCGAAAGGGGATATCGCAGAGCACCGAATTCCAGTCAAGCCAGGTTTCAAACATGTAGAAGCTGAAAGTCCATAGACCTTAATTAGACTCCTCTAATTAGTTACTAAATTACTTGTTAATTTAGTATTTAATGATCTATGTAACATGCATGCAAATATAAAGACATTTATATAAAAGAAGAAATTTTCTCACATTGATATGGAAAATATATGGGCACAACAAGAACTCCTTCTTGTTGTTCTTGAGCTACAAATATGGATGAACACAATTAATCTCCAAAGTAGAAGATCTCCTCTAAGTTGCACCAAGATGAACCCAAATAATCTACCCTTATTATTAACTAGATAATAAGATAGATATTATACTACTAATATTAGAATATATTACTACACTAGTAATACTTAGTAAATATTAGTATTTGAGAGTTTTTAGAGAGAAGATGAGTTTTTGAGAGAAGTAGGAAAAACAAGCAAGAATTGAACAAATAAAATGATCAACCATATTGCCCTTTTATAGGCAATATGGCCGGTCATGGTGAGCCAAAGTTGGCTCTTATTTTGCTTATTTTAATCACATGCAAAGTGGTAGAGTGTAGTGTTGAATGAAATGATTTTAGGTTACTATTCATGTCATAATCATATGTGACTTGTGAGCATGAACAAAAGCAACCATCATCACCTTACCAACTTTATACCAACCGGCCATGTGAGGCCTTATTTGATCCATTTTGATTTTTGATATTTGTCCCACAAATACTTATTAATCATATGCTTAATTATCTTGCATAATTAAGTGTTAATTTGATCATATAACAATTACATGATACAAATAAATGAATAATATGTATTTAACATTTTAAGTAATATTTTACCATTATATCAATATATAATGGGTCCCACAATGCTTAGTTAATTTATTTTACAACTCCTTGTAAATATAATTAACTAATTACCTCTATCTCAAAACCTCAACTAATTTAGTAATTTAACGATTACTTACTAAGTTAAATCTTATTTAATCGTATTAAAATAAGATATAAATTTATTAGTCAATTATCGCATAATTGAAAAATAAGCTTAATCGAATTTGAGTTCTTAACTCAATTTCTAACAATTAACTCTCGTACATATCGAATATATGTAATGTACTAATTAACTGTATCGTATACAAATAATTAGTTATTATTTGGATTTCATCCTTTAGGTGTGACCGAAATGGATCAGTTGATCACCGCCGTCATACGACAATAACGTCAAACTCTAGTCAGCCAACCGTTATTGATTTACGTTAATCAACTGACTAATCATATATATAGTCAATAAATATCCCAATTATATTCCTTAATATGATTTATTATGTGGCGCACTATTGTGAAGGACACCTACTCCAACAGAAGCTCCGTCGAATGAGGACTGAATGGGCTCTTCATATCAAAGAAGAGGTCGACAAACAATTCATGGCTAACGTAGTTCCCGTACCCAAAAAGGATGGACGAATCCGGGTTTGCGTTGACTTCAAAGACCTAAACAAAGCAAGTCCCAAAGATGACTTCCCTCTACCGCATATCGAGATATTGGTAGATAACACAGCAGATCACGCACTGTTATCCTTCATGGATGGGTATGCCGGGTATAACCAGATCAAAATGGCCGAAGAAAACATGCATAAATCAGCTTTCATCACTCAATGGGGCACATACTGCTACACGGTTATGTCATTTGGACTAATTAACGCTGGAGCTACATACCAACGTACCGCAACTACATTATTGCATGACATGATGCATAAAGAAGTGGAGGTATACGTAGATGATATGATTGACAAATCAAAAGAAAGGAAAGGGTATATCAATAATCTTCGCAAGTTCTTTCTCAGATTGCGCAAATACGGCATGAGACTCACTCCTCAGAAATGTGCATTCGGAGTAAATTCAGGCAAACTCCTAGGACACGTCTTCAGTCAGAGGGGAATAAAAATGGATCTATCCAAGATCAAGGCCTAATCGAAATTCCGCAACCCCAAATAGAGAAGGAAGTTAGAGGTTTTTTGGGCAAAGTACAATATGTGAGTCGGTTCATATTGAAACTCACTATGATTTGCGAACCTATTTTCAAAAAGCTAAAGAAAACAGATCATACCATGTGGGATGATGATTGCCAAAAGGCATTCGTTAGAATTAAGGAGATATTAGCAAAACCACCAGTGTTAATGCCTCCCCAACGAGTTCAACCTCTCAATTTATATCTTACAGTAATAAATACAATCATGCCAATCCACAACTGTACTCTCTCTGCCCAGCCACTTGTAACCTTCTGCAATGTTATACTGCCCATTCATCCCCTGCCAATCAGTACCCACATAGCCTGGTAAAAATTGGTCCTTCACCCTACATATCCTTCTCCATGCCCAACTGCTACCATGAGGAGGGACATAATCACACCAGCTCTGATCCTTGATATAAATAGAATGCACCCATTTCACCCAAAGAGTATCCTTCTTCTACATAACCCACCACACATATTTCCCAACAGCACCTGTGTTCCATCTTCTCAAGTCTTTGATCTTTAGCCCTCCCTAATCCAATGGTCTACAGACAGTCTCCTAAGACACCAGAGCAGGAGAATAAGAGACAGCTTCTCCTTTCCACAGATAACTTCTACACACGTTCTCAATTTTCAGCATAATACTAGAAGGGAGGATAAATATACGAGCCCAGTAGTTGTGCAATGTGCTAAGAACACTTTGAATAAGCACCAATCTTCCTGCATAAGATAGTCTTTTAGTCCCAAGAGATCTAATTCTATACACAATTCTATCAACTAGAATATTACATTCTAAGACAGAAAGTTTCGTAGCAGAGATTGACATACCAAGATAAAGGAATGGGAGGGAGCCAATCTTCATCCCAGTGATCTCAGAAAACCCTTCCAGGATCCCTGGAGTCAACCCATTTCCATAAATGTTAGACTTCCCCTTGTTCATATGAAGACCTGAAGCAGCAGAGAAAGTATTGAAAGCCCTAATCATGATCACCATGGATTGCCAATCACCTGTACAAAATATTGCCAATCACCTCTACAAAATACAAAAGGTCATCTGCAAAACAGAGATGGGTTAAATTCATCCTTCTACACAAGGGATGGTGTTTAAAACCCTCCATCTCCTGCACCCTGTTAAGAATTCTGGATAAGTTCTCCATACAAATTGTGAATAATAAGGGGGAGAGAGGATCCCCTTGTCTAAGCCCCCTTTGCCCAGGAAAGAAACCAAACAGTTCACCATTCAGTGCCAAGGAATAAGAAGGGGTAGTCACACATTCCATCACAAGTTGAATAAACTAATGAGGAAAGTTTAGAGCCACCATCATACCCCTTAAAAAATCCCATTCTACAGAATCATAAGCCTTCTGGAGATCAATTTTCATAATAACTCTAGGGGAACAAGCTTTCCTATTATATAGCCTAGTAAGATCCTGAAAAATAAGAATGTTCTCCACAATTTACCTATCTTTAATAAAAACACTCTGAGTTTTAGATATAATATCCCCAAGAACTTCTCTCAGTCTGTTACAAAGAAGCTTAGCAATACATTTATAAATAGTATTGCAGCATGCTATAGGCCTGAACTGAGTCACATACTTAGGCATTTCCACCTTAGGAATCAAAGTAAGGGTGGTATAATTAACCTGTTTGAGTAACTTTCCACAAAGAAAGAAATCTTGAACAGCTTTAGTGACATATTTCCCAATGCTCTCCCAAGTATCCTTAAAAAATTGACTATTGTACCCATCTGGCCTAGGAGCCTTATTACCAGGCATAGAGATCATAACTTGCTTAACTTCTTCCACTGTGACTGGTTTACAAAGGGTTCTATGATAATCATCATTTAAAATAGGACCAGCCTTAACAGTAGAGGAATGAACCTCCCTTACTTGTTTCTTGGTACCCAGAAGGTTCTTGTAAAACTTTTCAAAGGAATCATTAATATCCTGTAACTGAGTCAAGACATTACCCTCCTCATCTTCAATCTACAGCACTTTATTTTGGGATCTTCTCCTTTTAATGCTAGAGTGAAAGAATGCAGTGTTATCATCCCCATCCCTTAGCCATCTCACTTTTGCTTTTTAAGCTAGGAATTCATACTTTGCATTTTCCAGCAACCTGAAATTCTCAGAAACCTCTTTCTCAGCCAGTACCAATGAAGGATTGAGAGGGTTCACTCGCAAAGCAATCTGAATATTCTGCAGTGACATCTCCATAATCTGAGCATTCTTCTCCACATCATGAAAGTTCTCCTTATTAAGTTTCTTTAAATCATGCTTCATTCCCTTGAGTCTTCTCACCACTTGATACATCTTGGTACCTGGCACTCTTCTACCCCAATGATTGAGGATAATACCTTGGAACCCAGGTGCTTTTACCCACATATTAATGTTGGAGCTAGTGTCCTCCACAGTTAGTGTGATAACGTGTATAAATCTCTTACAGGTTCACAGGGTATACTTAGTATTCTTATCAGTTAATTAACGTTTATCAATAACGGTTGGCTTGCTAGGAGTTTGACGTTATTGTCATTTTAATGGCGGTGATCAACTGGTCCCTAAAAGTCACACTTAAAGGATGTGTCTGAGAGATGTGATTATATGAATAATATAATCATATTGATGCCTTATTATATGACTAAAAGGTTAGTCGATGTATATGACTAAAAGGTTAGTCAATGTAATGATGATACGATTATTTAATAACGATTAAATAATATTAGCTGAGATGAATTAAATGTAATTCGTAATTGAATATAAACCGTTATATTTAATCAATGTATATAATAGGAGCTTAAACGAATTAAAATGTTAATTCGTAATTGAACATAATATGTTATGTTTAATTAGCAAATTATAAATATACGGATATTTATAGTTGACGTATATATTATATTACATGCTATTTTTCGGTTATATTAAAGATAAAAATAAGAGAAAATATCTCATATTATTCTTTTATGGTAACTAGGTCAAAACCCTAATTACAAGAGTAGTAAAAAGAGGAGAGACTCCTTTTTGAGCTACGAGAGGATTTCGGCCATATAGAGTAAGAAGCACAAGAGAAAAATTCGAATTTTGCTCTTGAATTCTCTCGATCAATCATCATCACACAAAAGAAAAATTAGCAGTAACTTTTCTCTAAAATTCTAGCACAAGCAAGGCATATCTTGGAGCATCTTGGGTGCAACAATTAGGAGAATATCGATTTCGATATTGTTCATAGGCCAAATTTGCTAGGACCAAAGGTTAATTCTAAATTCCTATAATTTTATATTATGCAATTCATTTATGACTCGTAATTCATATAGTATAGTTTCGTTATAATCCGTAAAATTAATGACGAAATATACCGATATTTCCTACAATTAAAATATTTGAAAGAACCTTTTCTCACCCTATCATATTCCTCCAATTGAATTAAGCAGGGACAGTGGTCATACAGCCCCTCAGGTAAAAAATTAGCAAAAGAGTCAGAAAAGAGTTTCAACCATTGATCATTAATTAAGGCCCTGTCAATCCTGCTATAAACCCTAGAGTTCACTTCCTTCTTATTAGTCCAAGTAAAAAAAGAACCAAGAGCTTTAATATCCTCAACTTCATAGTGCTGAATACAGCTCTGAAAAGGAAGAACCTCAGCATTAGACACAGCAGACCCTACCCTCTTATCACTTCTTAGAACATTATTAAAATCTCCACCAATCAACCAAGGGCCATTAATCACCTGAGCATAATCCCTCAGGCTATTCCACAAACCAACTCTCTCTCCACAGGTTTGTTAAACCCATAAACATAGGTAATCCAAAAATGTCTTAAATCCCCTCTCATAGTATCCACAGCATGAATAGTCTGAGCAGAGACATGCTTGATACTAACCTCAAAAACCTGCGGATTCCACATAACCCATATACGGCCACTACTATGGCATTGATGATTAGTGCAAATCGCCCAATTATTACAAAATACATTACTAACATTCAACCAATTTTTCCTTTTAACTCTAGTTTCAATCAGCCCAAATAAATCTACCTTATTCATATGCAGGAACCTTCTAATGTCCAACTGCTTATTTATTTTATTAATACCCCTTACATTCCAAAACCCTATTCTACCCATTATCAGTTTGTTTCTCTACCTCCCGGCCTTCCTGCACTTTTGGCTGATCTGATTGAACCACACTCTTTGTCACCATTTCCAAATATGAAGTACCCCCTGGAGTATATAAGAGAGGATGAGTGTCTTGCCTACTCAACTTAGAGGCACTTTGAGCAGGAGTCACCCTCTTATCCCCTATAACTCATATTTTAGGTGTTTCATCCACATTTACTTTAGAAATAATAGCCTCTTTCTTCCTCCATACATGAGTCCTTTTTCCCACTGATTCCTTCTTCCTACACATTCCTGCATCATGTCCAATCCCTTGACACTTCTGACATTTAAGAGGAAGCCAATCATACTCCTCCTTAATAGTCTTCTTGACCCCTTCTTCATCAAGAAAAGACAGACTCTCAGGGAAAGCCTGATTAACCTTCACTTCAGTTAACAACCGAGCATATCCCAGGAAATTCATCTTTTCAGTTGATTCATCCCTCTTATGACATTCCCAATCAATCCACCAATCTTAGTTAAGCAATTCTCTCCCCAAAATTTAAAATCAAGACCTACAAGCTTAATCCAAATTGGCAAGTATTCCAGATCAAGTTTAACCAGGTCAGTCGTGGGAGTCCATTCCCTAATAACAACTGGCTTATTATCAAACATAATACAACCATTCTGCAGAACCCTCTATTGAATATCCTTTGTCTTAAAACGAACTAAGAATATTCCATTTGGCATAAAAGAGACATTATCTATCTCCTCATCCTTCCACACACGCTTGATAAAACCAGATAAAACATTCCATGGCAGGTTTGCACCAACCAGATACCCAAACACTGAAAGAGACCAATACGATATCTCATCCTTAACATCATCAATATTCCATTGCAGAAGTGATGGTCCATTACCTGTTTTCATCCATGAGCAGCCTTCCACGATCCAAGCTCAGGCGTCACCCCCACCGTCTCCTCCAAGATAGATTCCAGTTCTTCATCAAGATCGATCGGCGCAAGGGTATCTTTATTGAATTCCAAAGCCCGTGCCTTCGTATGCTGAATACCTCCACAAGAAATATTTTCAGCCAAAATGATGTGATCAGTATCTTTATCAGTCTTACCATTATTAATTATAGGAGACATATTATTATTATTATTATGTTTTTTTATTATTTATATTAGGTTTTTTTGCTCTAGTCATAGTGTAGATCCCCAAATTATTTTCAGATTTTTAGATAAACCTCTCTCTACTTTCTCTCTCTAACAAATTCCTTCCTCTTATTTTATATGCATTTAATATAGGTCTTTTAGCTGCACAAAGCAATTAGACTACCAAAAGACTCAATCTTTATTCCCAATTACCACAATCAACCCATAAACCTACACTACCTCCCCCATCCCTTAGGAATACATTATTAACACATACCAATATGAAGATACTTTGATATGAAATAAACATGATGACAAGGTCAACATATAAACTAATTAAACAAGCATGAAACATTAGTTAAATGACATGTAAATGAAATAAAGATGAGAATTATACCAAACTTGTAATAAAGATGGAAACTTGGATTAATAAACAAAGAAAGAGTCTCCTCCGATCTTCAAATTACAACCCATAACTTCAATAATGACTAATAAGTACACTAGATCTAATAATAACTAAGTGAAAATAAGGAGTAATTGTAACTAATTAAAGGAGGATTAGGTTTCTAATTAGGGAATATATCTACTCTAATACTAGGGTTCATGTCATAATCTAATAAGGTGGTATAGTATTTTGTCATAAGGTAGTATGTCCCTTGTGTGTTGTGTGTCATTAGTATTTATATTATCATCCAAAAAATAGATCTCAAAAAGAAAGAAAATAAGAAAGAAGTTTAACTTTGGATTGACTAAGGTAGGCTAACTTTGGATTGTACCAAGCTAACGATCAAATACGTACCTAATACAAACAATTAGACTAGCTTGACTAAGGTAGGCTAACTTTGGATTGTAGTTAAATTTGGGTCAAAATAAATCAATTTGGCTAGTGAAGTTTAAGGGTAAAATATGAGAAAGAAGGGTTTGCCTCTCCACATGTGTCACCTTCCACAAACCGAATGCATACAGGCACAAAGAGGTAGATGTCATGCTTATGCAAATTAATGTTACATGCCTTATAAGGAGTCCTACTCACATCCTAGATGAAATTGATCATGAATGTCATCAGTTTATGAAGGCTCTAATTCCTTAGAATATTCAAGTAGGTTGCCAATATCAAGTCAAGTCTATTCGTTCAGTAAAATTTAATAAAAAAAACTCGTAGAGTGTGCAAATGATTGTGAATGACGACATTAAAAATGCAAGGCTTAGACTATAAAAGCATAGAAGCGGTTTCATCATTGTTATCTTACCGTTCTGACTCGACCTAAACGCAAAAGAAAACATGTTTTTGTGTTTTTATGATTTTTTGAATTTTTTTTTATTGTATGCAAATTAAATAAACAATGCATGCAGAAATGCAATAAACATGAAAACATGAAAGCTGAAATGCAATAAAATGCAAATGGATGCAAACTAAGACAAATGCATACCCTCCCCAAACCAAATCACACAATGTCCTCATTGTGTTCAGCAAACAATCATCAGCAGCAGCAGCAACAATTAAGGGAAATAGGTGCAAGATGAGATGAATACATGCGGAAGTAAAATAAGATAAAGAAACTTACAATTATATACAAAGATGACATCCTCAAACTAGCAGACAACAAGGGAGGTCGTAGCAAGCTCCTACTAACCATCGCTCTCCTCCTCCTCCAACTCAGCCTGAGCGTCCTCGTCACTGCCACCCGCCTCTGTGGCTGCTCCGTCGAGATAGCCACCCTCCGGATAGCGGTAGTAAGAAGGGTGGGTCCTATCATGTGGTACTCGGCCACTACGGATGTAAGACTCATAGATAGGGAACCCAACCAAGGCCTGGTTCATCTGCATCTGCGCTATCCTACTACCTAAATCAATTAGCATATGGTCACGTGCCCCTTGTTCAATGACCGAAGGGGGCACAAAAGGGGGTGGAGGTAAAAAAATGGGTCGGAAAACCCGAAGAAGGTCCAGTAGGAGCAGGTGTAGATGGCTGCCCCATCTCTCATTCTTGACTACGACCAACGGCCCTCCTAGGCATAGTGTAAGGTAAAAGGTACGAGGGGACGGGTGGTCGAGATGCCTTTCGTGCGAAAAAAGGAAGAGGGGACGAAGGAGGTAAAGATTCGCAGGCAAAGTCACCTAGGTGGACGTGGAGATCTTCCACGTCCCGTCATCTAAGAGCCAATTTATGTGACACATGAAAAACCTATCAAGTACACAAGCTTTGTCCAAAAATTGATCCTCATGACCAATGGGTAACATACCCCTGGGGAAATCGGGAAGCAATTGTTTAGCGATATGAGTGACAACCCCCCCCCCCCCCCCCCCCTCCGCAGTAGATAGAGGTCAAAATCCCGTTTGTAATATTAAAAAAGTGATGACCGACAAGATAAGCTATATTAAGCAGAAACGGGCGACCACTATCGATATTCAGATAGCCACCCAAGAAATGAAGATCATCCGAGTTTACGTCATTGGCTTCTTTTCGTCCAAAAATTGTGCTTGCAATTAAACGAAGCCAATAACGTACAACCGGATGATGCACAAACAAGCCACGCTTCCTACCATTATGGTGGTCGTAAAGGGCATCCCGTAGTGGCTTAATCAGTTTTCTAGGGGGATCGAAATCCCCCTCTCCATGTAGACCAAGGAGAGCACCAAACTCGGGTATGGAAAAGGTAAACTCTTGATTAAAAAGTAGAAAACGGATGCAAGCAGCATTCGCATTCACCTTAAAATCAGCGAAAGAGAAAATGAAATTGCTGAAAAACTCAAGCGTAGGGGATTGGTAAGTGTATTCTTTCATTTGAATTAAACCCGACATCCCCGTACCATTCAAAATTCCGATAACACTATCGTAAAGACCTAAAGCCACTAGCGTGTCGCGATCAAGAAAACGCGAGGGAGCAATAGGATTGTGCGAGAGTGATTCAAACCGATTCTTTTGAGTTTGGGATTCAAAGATTACCTCCGGATAGTCAGGTAGACTATCTAAAGGTTCGTGTTGTATCATTGCAGTACTCGGGTCAACTGGAGCTCCGTCGCTGCCTGACATGCTCGTGTCGGCATGTGGCATCAGACCTGCTATCTGGCGCCTGGAAGTTTGTCCGGTGGTCACCCTCCATCGCTTGCCTCCTTCCATAGTTCACCTATCACAAGTAAAGTTTGATTGTTAGTCATGTAATTTTTCAGAAATCCCCAAATCAATTGAAAACTCAAACCCTAACTTTTTTTTCAATTAGGATTATTGGAAAGTAGTAGTAATGAATGATTGAAAAGAATTAAACCAATAAAATTTACTTGTGAGGGTTAGGAATGGATAGTTCTAAAAGGTAAGAGTGAATAAGTGAAAGAAGGAGGGGGAAGATTGAGTCTAGCAGTCGAAATAAGAGAATAGGGAAGAAGAAAGAAATTGAGGGATTTAAGTTGCCGCGAAATCGGGTTTTTTTTTTTTTTTAGTTTGGCTTTGATTTAGTCGATCGACTAAATCTAGCAAAAATCCTTATTGCAACAAAATTAGTTGATCGACTAAATCTCGCAAAAATCCCTACTTCAGCAACATTAGTTGATCGTCGATCGACTAAATGTAGCAAGAAATCCCTGTTTCAGCAAAAGTAGTCGATCGACTAAATAACTCAATCGATCGACTTTTCTGATGAAAGTGTTACTCATCTTTCTTCGTTTTGCGAAATTGCTTGACATGATCTTCTATAATGCACCTTTTCAGCGAAAAGTTAGTCCCTCATTCTCATTTAAAACTCAAACGAAACTAATAACAAGTACTAATAAGCTAAATTAATAACTAAAAGTGATTCAACTCACAAAGCTAAACTAAACTAAAATGATAGCAAATAGTTCAAACTTACAAGCTTAATACAGTCCGGGTTGCCTCCCGGTAAGCGCTGGTTTATGAGGTCCCGCTCAACCTTGTTATCTCACTTGGCTTGTTCATCAATATGGTCAAAGTATAGTACTTCAATCATTCCAATAGAATCCGTGATTCCATAGTAATGGTTTACTTGGTGACCATTTACCTTAAATCGCTTGCCTTCGGAGTTTTCTAACTCGACTGACCCAAACTTAGAAACAGAAGTTACCGTATAGGGGCCAGACCACATGGACTTCAGCTTACCAGGAAAAAGGCGGAGTCGGGAATTGAATAGCAATACTTTCTCACCAACTTTGAACTCTCGCGGTATAAGCCTCCTATCATGCCACCGCCTTGTCTTCTCTTTGTATATTCTGGAGCTTTCATAGCCATTCATCCGGAACTCTTTCAGCTCATCTATTTGCAACAAACGTTTCTCACCACAAAGTTTGTTGTCAAAATTCAATTCATGAATGGCCCACCAAGCCTTATGCTCTAATTCTACGGGTAAATGACAAGATTTACCATAGACCAATCGATATGGTGAAGTGCCAATTGGTGTCTTAAATGCAGTTCTATAGGCCCATAAGGTATCATCCAGTTTCATACTCCAATCTTTTCGAGATTTAGAGACAACCTTTGCTAAAATTTCTTTGATTTCCCGATTGGAAACCTCTACTTGACCACTAGTTTGAGGGTGTTATCCCAAACGACGACGGTGTGCAACACCCATATTTAGACAATAAAGCACAAAGTTGTTTTTCTTTAAAATGCATACCTCCATCGCTAATGACAACCCGAGGGACACCAAAGCGAGGGAAAATTACCTTTTTAAACAGTTGGATGACAGTCTTAGCATCACAATGGATCGAGGCAACAGCCTCTACCCACTTGCATACATAATCAACAACGACTAATATATATCTATTACCTTTGCTTGACGGGAATGAGCCTTGGTAATCAATGCCCCAGACATCAAAAACCTCCACCTATAGTATTCCTACTTGAGGCATCTCATGCCGCTTAGATATATTTCCTGTTCGCTGACATGCATCACAAGCTACCACAAAATCCTTAGCATCTTTAAACATAGAGGGCCAATAAAAACCAGATTGAAGTACCTTAGCCACGGTTCGAGACGGACCGTGGTGACCACCATAAGATGAAGAATGGCATGCTTCTAGGATTGCCTTGGTCTCCCACTGCGGTATACACCGTCGATAAAGACCGTCCGCGCATTCCTTAATAAATAAGGATCATCCCAAAAGTAATGCCTCACGTCGTGAAGGAAACGCTTCCTTTGCTGAAAAGACAAGTCAGGGGGCAATAGATTACCTACAATGAAATTAGCATAATCAGTATACCCTGGATTTTCATTAGTAATAGCCATCAGAATATCATCAGGAAAAGAATCATTAATAGGTAAAGAATCTCCCTTTTCCTGCGATGGTATGCGAGATAAGTGATCGGCAACCAAATTCTCAGCTCCCTTCTTATCTCGAATCTCCAAATCAAACTCCTGGAGTAGGAGTATCCACCGCAACAGTCTTGGATTGGCTTCCTTCTTAGCAAGAAGGTACTTCAGTGCTGCATGGTCAGTAAAAATAATAACTTTCGAACCTAACAAGTAAGATCGAAACTTCTCTAGCGCATATACCACAGCTAGCAATTCTTTTTCTGTGGTGGCATATTTCACTTGAGCCTCATCCAATGTCCGGCTCGCATAGTAAATTGCACTCAAAGCCTTGTCTTTTCTTTGACCTACTACTGCGCCGACTGCAAAATCGCTAGCATCACACATGATTTCGAACGGAAGTTCCCAATCTGGAGCCTGAATAATTGGTGCTGTAATCAAGGCTTGCTTCAACCTGACAAAAGCACAAAGGCATTCATCAGTAAAATTGAATGGGGCATCCTTGAGTAATAATTGTGTAAGTGGTTTAGCAATTTTCGAGAAGTCTTTAATAAACCGGCGATAAAAGCCGGCATGACCGAGAAAACTTCTAACTCCCTTAACATTTACGGGAGGTGGTAATTGCTCTACCACTTGCACTTTTGCCTTATCAACTTGGATGCCCTTGTCAGAAACTAAATGCCCTAAAACAACTCCCTCGTTGACCATGAAATGACACTTTTCCCAGTTTAGAACCAAGTTAACCTCCATACACTTCTGCGAAAATTTATCAAGGTTAGTTAAACACGTATCAAAATCACTTCCATAGACGCTGAAATCGTCCATAAATACTTCCATTATCGACTCGATATACTCAGAAAATATCCCCATCATGCACCTTTGGAAGGTAGCTGGGGCATTACACAATCCAAATGGCATTCTGCGATAAGCAAAAACACCATGTAGGCAAGTAAAAGTCGTTTTTTCCTGATCATCTTGGTGGATAGGGATCTGAAAGAACCCTGAGTATCCATCTAAATAGCAGAAAAATTTATAAGAAGCTAACCTTTCTAGCATTTGATCAATGAAAGGGAGGGGGAAATGATCTTTTTTTGTGGCGACGTTTAATTATATATAATTAATGCACATTCGCCATCCAGTGACAACTCTAGTTGGTATTAATTCATTCTTATCATTTTTTACCACTGTAGTCCCTCCTTTCTTCGGGACTACCTGAACTGGACTCACCCATTTAGAATGACCAATAGAATAAATAATACCTGCATCTAGCAATTTCATTACCTCTGCCATTACAACATCCTGCATTTTCGGATTCAACTTACGCTGACCTTGTCTGCAGGGCTTATGTCCTTCCTCTAACTCAATCATGTGCATACAAATGTCAGGACTGATTCCTTTCAGGTCATCCAAACTGTAACCCAAGGCTTTCCTGTTCTTATTTAGGATATCCAACAGAGCAGTTAGTTGGTTATTAGAAAGCTTAGCACTAACAATGACTGGGTATTTCTTATGCTCATCTAAAAACATATACTTAAGATGAGAAGGGAGAGGTTTAAGTTCAGATGTTTTTACCTCTACAACATAGGAAGTATCTACCAACCTTTTTACCGTTTCTCCTTCAGCATTTGTGAGGTTATGACCTTCCAAAGCGGCTTCTAGCATACCCAACACAGCGTCATTGTTCTCCGGGTTATCTGCACACGCATCCAAAACCATCAAAGTCTTTAATGGGTCCCTAATCAAGGGACCCGACCAAACATCAAAAACAGAGTGATCAATTATATCAATAGCATAGCAAGTGTCCTCTATCATAGGTTTGGCAAGAGTATTTGCCAGATTAAAGGTCACTTTATCACCTCCCACCTCTAGAGTCAAGCGTCCATGCTTGACATCAATAATAGCTCCTGCTGTATGTAAAAATAGCCTACCTAGAATTATGGGAATCTGAGTATCTTCGGCCATATCTAACACAATAAAGTCGACAGGTATAAATAATTTATCTATCTTAACAGGAACATCCTCTAAAACACCTAGGGGTCTTTTAACTGTTCGGTCGGCCATTTGTAAAGTTACGTTAGTAACTTTGAGGTCTCCCATGTTCAGTTTCTCGCAAACTGAATAGGGCATCACACTAACACTTGCACCTAAATCACATAAAGCTTTATCGATTACATGGGTGCCTATAGTGCAAGGAAGAGAAAAACTACTCGGGTCCTTTAATTTGGGTGGAGATTTGCTTTGTAGAAGTGCACTACCCTCTTCCGTAAAAGCAATGGTCTCCATTTCATTGAAACTTCTCTTACGAGTCAAAATATCTTTCATAAATTTAGCGTAAGAAGGGACTTGGGTAATTAACTCAGTAAATGGTACAGTTACCTGGACATTTTGACGAACTCCATGAATTTACCAAACTGTTGCTCCATCTTTGTGTTCTTTAATCGTTCCGGAAAAGGAACTTTGATAACAATTTGAGGATTAGCAGCTTTATTCTTCTTTTGAGCAGAATTGGACGTCTTATTGGCAGTAGAAGGCGCCCCATTAGAAACAGGTAACGAATCAGTGTCGTCAACAGGCAAAATAGTCGATCGACCATTTACTCCTGTCGATCGACTATTCAAATCAGTCGATCACCTAGTGTTATTGGTCGATCGACTTTTTTTCTCCCAGTTCAGCTCCAGCTTCAGAAACATTAGTCGATCGACTACTTGATACTATCGATCGACTATTTGGCAGTGATACAGCAGACTCGTGTGCTGCTATTTCATCCGGATTGGCTTCTAACTCTTCGGTAGTGACTTTTTCAGTCGTTTGAGGCAACTTTTGTCCATCATATGAAAGACCGCTTTGGAGATGTATCGCATTAGCCGTATCATGTTGCCTATCTGGCTAAGATGGCAACGTACCCGGCTGCCTTGTAGCTTGCTTAGACGCTATTTGTGTCATTTGTGTCTTAAGCATCTTGATTGAAGCATCTTTAGCTTGCTCATTCTTTTGGTAGTGTACCATGAAGGACTGAAACATGGACTTAAGTTTTGCGGTTTCAGTTGGTACAATAGGTGGTTGTTGAGTCGGAGGAGGAAAAGACGGTGCCTTTTGGTGAAGGAAACCACCTTGTTGTTGACTATGATGCGGTGATACTTGTTGTTGTGTTGCAGTGGGGTTCAAAAAGGTCTGACTCTTCCACGAGAAATTAGGGTGTTCCCTAGTTCTTTCAATGTAAAAGTTGGGAAAACGGACCGCTTTGCTTGTATTGTTGGACAGCAAGCACTTGTTCTTTCTCCGTCATACAATCAGCTGCAGAATGCCCTTCATCCCCACATCTCTCACAAGTAGATGTTTGTTGAACCATAGCATTAACTGTCTGTTGTCCCCCCGGAAGCTGACTCATCTCCAACCTTTCAAATCTAGCGTTCATAGCCTCCAGTTGCGCGACAACCACACTAGATTCACCACTACCCTTACGCACACCTCCCCTTAGATTCCCATATTCTGCTGTGTGTCTCGCCATTTCTTCAATGATATTCCAACCTTTATCATCATCAATATTCTGCTGGAATCTCCCATTGGCAGCGGAATCAAGAACAACCCGATGATCATCAAACAACCCATTGTAGAATTGGTTGCAAAGGAATCATTGCTGAAATCCGTGGTGTGGAACGGAGCGAACAAGCCGCTTGAAATGAGTCCAAGCTTCATTTAGATCTTCACTTGCCACTTGTTTAAAGCTAGTAATCTGCCCTCTTAAAGCATTCGTACGCTGAGGAGGGAAGAACTTCTTGTAGAAGGCTAGAGCAAGTGTGTTCCAGTCTGTAATTCCCGCTTGTTCTTTGTCCAAGTACCGATACCACTCACGAGCATTATCCCGTAAGTGGAATAGTAGAACAATAATCCATAAGGGTTTCCATATGCTGACCAGGATCTTCACTTCCTCCACCTCCGTACTGATTACGCTCCACCAAATGAACATAGGAGGGGCGAATATCGAAAGTACTATTGTTTGCTGTTGGAAGGGAGAATCCCTTAGGAATAGAGTCGAGAGTAGGCTTAGAGTGGCTGGCTATATTAGGCATGACTGCAGTAGTGACAGTAGAAGTAGAAGTATCCTCTTCAAAGGATCGTGTTTCTGCTACAAAATCCGCGTAAACACTATCAAGCATACTCAAGTCTTCAGCTTGATGTAATTCTTTCCAAAAGTTCCGTCTAGCACGAAGAGTCTTTTCCGGTTCGGGGTCGAATGGTACGAGCTCGGACCTGGAATATCTGGGCATAAACAAACACTAAAGGAAAGAAATGAGAACGCTCTCAAAGAACTATCGTTCCTTGAGATAAGACAAACAAAAAGTTAAACAAAAAGTTTATCACCGTCTCCCCGGCAACGACGCCAAAATTTGACAGGCTAAATCGCACACCTAATCAAAGATAACCAACTGGCCTAAACTAATGCAGTAAAGGAAGTCGGGATCGTATCCACAGGGAGACTAGAGAAATTCTATTTGCTAATTAATAGTCTGTCTAAGTAACAAATTGGGGGTTTTGATTGTTCGTTATCTAAACTACAAGTAGTGAAGGAAAGAGAAATAAAGGGAAGAGAAATAAAGGAAGAAAGTTGATTAAAATATAATAAGATAAATGGTTAAGATATCGGGTTACCACGGTCAACAACGGTCAATGAAAGAATCAAAAGGTTAACATAAACATGGTTTGAAGGGTAATGGATAGTTTCTTCCGGTCTACTATTCACCCTAGAATTACTAAAGTAACTTTCGCTCTAATTAGGGCATTTTATTGTTCGCTGAAAGTCTCTACCTTTTCCAAATCTTGCGATCTATGTCAAGGTTTAACAAACTAATAAATCAGTCACATGCATTTAACCAATTTACTAACAATTAATGCAACAATTAACAATACAAACCAATAATTATGCTATAACTAATAATATAATAGTTATACCATCACATGACCGCAGTTCCCCTAAATGCTAGCATAGAAGAATTAGCTACTCATGTTGTATCTAATGAAATTAACTACAACAATAAGAATTGAATTAAACATGGCTAAAGACCACAATTAATAGACAAAGAAATTAATGAGCGAGAGTAAAGAACAAAGAATGAGAATAAGAGAAAAGAATTAATATCAAAGAAGATTCAATACCAAAAGAAGTAAGAAAGATCGATTCCAAGTACTAGATCTAAAGTTGCTAAAAGAAACGTAGAAGGTTTCAAAGTGTAAAAAAGAGATCCCTAATTATTCTGTCTTACAAAGCTTGTAAACTAAATTCTGGAATTGTTAAAAACAATGGGCGGAATCAACTAATCTAATTTTCGGCCAAAGCTCAAAAGCAGTCGATCGACTAACAACACTGGTCGATCGACTAAAGTGAAGAAATTTGCTATATCTACCTCAAATTAGTCGATCGACCAATATGGTTGTCGATCGACTAATTTCCAAAACCTGTCGATCGACTGTTGTAGGTAGTCGATCGACTAATTTCCAGAGCAGCACGCCAATTTCACTCTAATTCAATGCATCTTCTCTCATTCCCGAGCGTCCCAAGGTGACAGTTCCCAAGCACGACTCCATTCGTATCCGGAATGCAACACAAAGACGAGATTCGACTCCTTTTGGCTCCTTATGGGTCAACAACCTGTACGAAACAAAGAAATACCCAAAGTATACGAAACAAAGTAGAATAGTAGCTTTCGCTACTCAAAATGGCATAGAAATGCGTGCAAAAAGGGTGAAATAAATTTATAAACTAGGCACGCATCAGTCTAAATGATCGTGGAAGTAAGTATCTCATCCTCACCACAGGAGTCAACCTCAAATTTCTCAAGAATGGGTTTCTCAAAGAAGTCAACCTCATAATCCCACTCATACCCAATGCCCAACCTCTCCTCACTCCAAGAGTCGCCATAAGACTCGTAGTTCTCATTGTCCTCCTCCATTTTCTCTTCACTAACTTCACATTCGAGAGCATCGTTCATTCGAACCAATTCCATTTTCATGGGTTACCTCAAAAGACACACCCTCTTATTCACATGAATTAAAATCCTCAAGGTTGTCACTAAGGCGTCTATTCGGCTAATTCAACCACACATCCTCATTAACATTATCAACTTTCACACTTTTCAACTCACAATCCACAAAGAAGGATGTAGGTTGAAATGAAGAAGGTGAAGGATGTATTGAAAAAGGGCAAGGTGGTTTTAAAGAAGAGTCAAGGATATCCAAATTATCATTATTCATCACATTGTTATGCATGGGTGCTATGGAAATTTCCTCGAGTACTAAATTTGCGTCCCTCTCTACATCAAGAGTATTAAAATTCACATTTACACAATCCTCATCATAGGGATCTTCAATAACCACATAGTCATCCCAAAGATTTTTCTCGCCAACAAACTCACCAATCCATTTCTTACTTTCAAAATTCTCATCAAATGTTACGCATTCCAACTCATTAGAGTACATATCATCCACATCACCTTTATCAAGAAAACAATGCACATCATATACACATGAATTACCATCAACCCTCATAAACTCGAACTCGGTTTCATCACTTGGAATTTCAAAATTTACATTTTGAGTTGTAAGTTTGTGTTTAAGAGGTGAAGCAAGATAACAATGATAATGTGACATGTGACAACCCTCGCGAATGCGGAAATATAAAACATACAAGCATGTGAATTATATAGCGGAAATAGGTAGTTTTTAAAAACTTTTATACATGCAAGTTAAATAAAACGAGGAGTGTCAAAATATTACAAACTAAATAAAAAATACCACAAGAGACGTAGTCTCTCAAAGTGTTAACAAAGACAAAGTAATTAGCAACTAGCTAAACAACGTCTAGAGGTGTTTCATCCAGGGACAACGCCCGCTAGCTCACACCCGAACCCAAAATACCACAAGCAAAAAGCAATCCAATCAAGCAACCTGTTCATCCATGAAAAACATGAACGCCACAATCAGTGGGGAGTAACTCCGGGTTCTCCCAGCCATATCACATTAAACGTACATAAAAGGAAATACAAAAGTAGAAGCATGCATATATAGATATACATGTGAAATACGATAAGGATAGATAGGCAATTCAATATAAAATGATAAGAGCATATGGAATACAAATTCGAATCCTCATGTTGATACAAAGGACTCGGGGAGGAAGACACTCTTAGGCAACCGAATACGCACACTAGGGCTTGCATCTCACCGTTAGCGGTATAAGTTTGATAAGATTGAGACTCGACAGACAAACCAAGTCAAGTCATGCGATGATTACAAAGAATCCAACATATTATCATACATACACGAACCAAGACATAGACAGTGTCCAATCATGCAATGACCATGAATAATATCATGAAATCACGCATTCAAAGACGACGGTGCCCAATCATGCAATGACCATGAATAATATCATGAAATCACGCATTCAAAGAACGACGACTCGAGACGACATCTCTCACGGTAAATGAAACGCCCTAGCATCGTGTACATGGCAAGTATGATTATGGGCATCCACGGGAGTAAAACCTTCCTTGAACGCATACACGATTCAATCCATTTCGTATATGTAGACTAATTTCCTCCTGGTAGGAACGACGATAATAATACGGTTCCTAATCTAAATCTGGCCAGAATCCCGGAATCGCATTTTCCAGTTCGACATGCGATGACGTTTCATTCATCGCATCCAAGACTCGGTCAATCATAATGACGCCGAGTACCCCAAATTTGGTAGCAAACATTCACGAAAGAGGCGGAAAAGAGCTCAAGCTTTATTACAAGCGGTACGCTACATGCAAATAACACCACCTCGCAAGTACACAACATTTGACGGCCGGGTCGATCAACGCATAGCGTTCGCCTCCCAACAACGTCGTCGTATGCCCACTAACACATGCATTTAAGCAGTAGGATACCTCCCCGTTCCGGCATTCCAGCCTTACGAACGTGGAGGCAGCCAAGGGAATGAGAGTACAAAGCACAAGACAAAATAGTGCTCAAACCGTATCATTTGTAAAAACCGACTCAAAGTGGAAACATACCAAAAACCGTCACAAAACATGAGAACATGGCATTATATAAATGTAACTATGATAAACATGAATCAATAAATGATACATAAGCATTAGACCAAGTTTAAGAAGCATAATAAATAGGAAACATAGATACCTCTCCAAAACAACAAGTTTGGAAACTAACTAAAAAAACAAGGGTCTACTTCAAATGGTCATAACTAGAGTTCTAGATATGGAAATGCAGAAATCCCAAGTCGAGGTGATAGCTTATCCTCTTACGGTTCCAACGGGATGTCACACGCCCAAAACAAGCAAGTAACGAAGGAGATATTATCATTTTACGAAAAGGGGTCAATGCCGTGAAACTGCACAAGTCACGACCGTGACTTGTATTTCACGACCGTGAAATGAGGTTTCACGACCGTGACATGCCATCTCACGACCGTGAGATGTGTGACCAATTCACCCGAGAACCTTCAACATAAATTCAATCCTTTTATTTCCAATTCTCATAATTCATTTCTAATAACTATCAACAATCAATTTTCATCCTCAACAATCATCAACTAACAACAATCATCATCAATAACTCAATTCCTAAGCTTACTAATCATATTATAAATACGAATTTTAACATAGAAATCATATAAAACACGTAAATGATATCGAGTAACCCTTCACCGTTACCTTTACGCGTCTTTAAACGGTTCTAAACCTTCCTAGTCTCCACCTACATACAATTAGATAATAAAAGATGAATATAATTCACCTAGAGAAAGACGGATAATTTAAAAATCTGATAAAGACGGTAATTTTATTACCAATACGGATAGAGGAAGCTAAGAGGGGAAAATAAGAACGAACTTAAACGCCAATTGTAGCGGAAATGAAAGGAGTAGTGACGATTTGAAGACGGATCAAAAATGGAGCAGGTTTCTTAGTTTCTGTAGGAAAAGAAGGAAATGATTGTGAAGGAAATTAATTAGGTTTAGGGTTTTGAGATGGTGGGGGGGTATATGTATGGGAGTCGGAAAAGTCAAACGAAAGTCAAAGCGGCTCAAAGGCAAGAAAAGTTCAAAGACGACTAAAAAGTCAATAAAAGTCAAGACCGACTTAAAGTCACGAAAAGTCAAAGACGACTCAAAAGTCAGAAAAGTTACAGACGACTCAAAAGTCAAGAAAAGTCAAAGACGACTCAAAAGTCAAGAAAAGTCAAACTCGCCTTAAGACGGGATTCTCATGGAATCTTGCGGAAATTCCAAATACGAACTCGGAAATTCCAAATTCGACTCGAAACAATAAATTCTAAATTAAAACTTAAATTTGCTGAAAAGTATCCGTAAAATATTTTCACTAGAAAAATAGGGTACATTTCCGGGTGTTACATGACACGTGATCATTAGGTGACGGCATAGTATTGGCATCATTCATTACATTCACATTTGAGAGAGATGATAAATAAGCATGTGAAGGGCAAATTTGAGGACAATGTCCTTCACCACCACAAGTATCACAAATAGATGAATAATCACGCATATTACACAAATTGGGAAATGGGGGAGCATGTTAAAAATGAACATTAGTTTCATTCATGAAGTCGGCCTTAGAATTTTTAACGAAGTAAACAAGAAGGTCCCACCTCTCATCATAAGACATATAATTAAACATGCCATCACAATTTTGTTCAATCATGTTCCTAACCTTATCAACAACCCCATCATATATTATATGACAAAATTCCCATCTTTCAACATCCCAAACAAAAACAAAAATATATTCCTCAAATATTTCCCAATGCAAATGAAATGTGTCATCATGAAATTGTTTTTTCAAAAGCAATAAAAGTGAAGAAGGCCTAAACTCAAACAAAAATAAAAATCAACCCTAGATACCATCCCCGGCAACGGCGCCATGTTGAAAGAGAACAAGAGGGAACAAGGTGGAAAATCCGATGGAGTGAAGTCAGGGCTAGTGGACCGGCGGCCGGCCGGCCGGCTTCCCGGCGCCAAGACAAACCTCCATGGCTTCCCATTTCACGAAAACATCACTAGAGGGACTCCCTGCCAGCCGGCCGACAGCTTCCCTTCCTTCCTCATTTTCGTCGACTACAGGTGGTCACTAAGGCTGGGTGTCAGTCAGCCGGCCGCCGATGACCAGGCCGACATAGCCTTTGTAACACCCTCATTTACCAAGGAGCCTTCATCAAGACCTTTATGAGTAAATAAGGCGTTACCATCTCGGTTGCCCGAGGGAGTGAACATCATAGAACAACAACGAAACAATTTAGATACATAACTTACTTTAATCCTTATTACATAATTATTCAAACACGACTAAATACAATACACTCGACTTGTGAACTATAGATTCAGCAGCAGTAATGTGGTATCGACTCGTCGCATCCCACCCATCCCCACATTATCACAAACACGGACCTGTAATACATCTGCTCCTCATCCCCAAATGGATCATCACAGTTTCAACAACAAAAAGGGTGACTAACGAATATACCGGCCAATGTACCAGACAAGCAATATAGAAAAAGAAATCGGAGGGTCACCGCAGCGGTTACCTTAGTAGACTCAGGTTACCATCCCTGTTCTACAAAAACCATCAACTGACCCTGAACCGCAGCCACATGTGTCGAACTTCCATCTCACCGCAGTGAGACAAACCCGGAACATTAATGTGCACATCCCCCTCGTAGAGAGAGAACTACGAGAGGCAAACTCGGGGTGTGAAAGCGTCTCCAACGGAGTCACCAAACACTAACCATAGTAACAACCCAAACTCCAATCCCAAACTCCATCATCAAATAACATAACCAACAGATCTTATCACATCAATTAGCATAAACAGTACTGAGTACGAAAACCCTACTTTTAGCGTTCCAGCACTCAGCCACTATCTGACGCACACACACAAGTACAAGTACACATCACATCTCCAATCCGAATCTAGAACAATAACACAATTCCTATCACAACTAAGGTCGTTAGAGTCAATTAATATCTACAAGGAAGATACTTACGTAATAAGGCTAGTGGTCTAATCTAGCAAGGTGGTCGCGCTCGCCGCTAGGCTCCAGTGGCAGTTCCCAAGGTGGTAGTCTCATAGGGTAGTTAGGGTTTAGAGAATATGGGGAGGAATTAGGTTTAGGTTAGAGAGAGAAAGGAAAGAAGAGTTTTGTGTAAAAATAAGATTAAAGTCGCAGCCTCCCGAAATATAAACTAACGCGGTCTGACTCCGCCATACTCGACCGAGTAAACGAGACACTCGGTCGAGTGAGCTTTACTCGGTCGAGTAAGCTTCACTTGGTCGAGTGTCATCAGCACTCGACCAAGTACGATCTACTAGGTTGAGTACTCCCCCATGAAGAGTACAAGGTCTCCCCCAATGGTATCCTCTGGATAGCCTCATAAGGTCAGCTCTTAAGGTCAAAGGTCTCTAAAATATCAAGTATTAAAGTCTTCCCCCCTTAAAAGGAACTTCGTCCTCGAAGTTCGCCTAATCCTACGAAGATCACTCACTACAAAAGACACAGGAAGTTTCAACTATTCGCCACGCACAACTTTCCGTCCGTCTCATATCGACATATGTCACAAAACATCCATCGGTCAAATCACCTTATCAACATACTATCCATAGTCACACCAACACACGCATCAAATATCCGTGTATTATGCATATCAGTATACCAGTATCCACATACGTCTACTCACATAGTCACATATTCGTCTTTAATTATTCACATATACAATTCACATGGTTATACAATCCACATTATTTCCATTTCCGGATATTCGGTACTATACCCATTGTTTACACGTTCACGATGTTATCTACCCCCTTTAAAAGAATTTTTTCCCCGAAGTTAACTGCTTTACTATGAACTAATTACACTAAATCATCACGTAGACAACCAACCAACACGAAGTAAAAATAATAGAAGTTTGCCGCGAGTATACGAGCTATTAAAACATAAAATTTCCACTGACAATCCCATTGTTTTTTACACGAGACGCAATATAACTCACGTCGTAACACCACTAGAATAACGCAGTACAAAATATCATTACTCACAAGTCTCTCCTGTCGTCGGAACAACGAACCATTAGGTCCTCATGATCCCGTTCAATCTTAATATTTATGTTAATTTTTAATCATATGAAATGTTTTACTCATCTAACGCTCACTATTTACCATTCCTGTAGATTCCATCTATGCATGACTTGTTGTCATTGCAGAAATCCAATCTTACAAAGCAAAAGTCGTTGAACTTCCTGCACATAATTCACAAGTTATCGCTACCCATTTGCAATTTTATACTATTAAGCAATTTCCATGCATGTAATTTAAATTACGAAATTTACTGAACAATGAATATCAATGAAACAAACTACTTTTTTGTGTGAATTCGCAAAATCATATATGACAATTAGACACATCTGCGTATCTTAATCATCATACCTGTTTTTGTGTGAATTCTCAAATTTAATGTAATTGAAAATTACTTTTTTTTTGTTGGCATTAAAGATTGCTGAGATATAACTTGTGTTAAGGGATGACAACGACTTAGTGTTATGGATATGGATATGAATGTGTGTATGGATCACATGATAAAGATCCATATCCTATCCTTAATTCTATTTTTATTTTATTTTAAAAATAAAAATAAAAATAAAAAAGTTAAAGAATGGTGAAACTATATCATTTTTTCGAAATTTATTTATAAAGCCTATAATTTTTCCCCATTAACATTTTTCAATTTTAAAAAATATGATGTTATCGGTATTGTACTTCTATAAGAATTTATTTCGGTATTTTAACATTTTACCTTTATTATTTGTATTTTAATGTAGGAGAATAATATATTAAGTTGCTGTAATTTCCCAAAAGTTATATTTCAATAGTTGTAAAGTGATTATTTTTAATAATATCAAAAAGATATTGATATATCCAAATCGTCCACTCCAGATCATGCGAAAATGGATACGGATATGAGAATTTCAGATAATGTGGATATGGATCGAATTTAACTTCACTATGAGATATACAAATCTGGACCGAGATCCTTAGAAGATTCTATCTAGATCTTAACCTTTACCATCACTACTACTAACTGTTGTAGAGACACATGACAAACCATAAACGAACCATCATTCTATATTTTCGATAAGTAATACTCATTCTATCCCAATTAATAGTTTTGATTTACACACGATTATTAAGGTAACGAGAGAGGAATGTGTTTACAATTATTTATAAAAAATCAAAAGCATCATAAAATAAGGAGGAAATGTAATGGTCCTCACCCACATAGGGTTGATTTATTTACTAGAAAAGGAAAGTGTAAATTATTGACTGAAACACCCAAATAAGAAAAATGTTAACTATTGACTGCGACGTAGTGAGTATGTGTTTTTGAATATTAAAATTGAGACTAAACAATGAATCTCACCAAATGGCATTCATTTACTAATTAAATGTTACTCCCTTCGTTCCGGTCTATTGAAATTCAGTAATTAACGGCCACATTAGTTGTGGTTGTTACATTATCTTTGTGATAATGAGGTGACATTAAGAGGTGAATAATGAGCCATTAAATCAGAATTTAATCATCATTATTCTCCTTAATTCCTCCCTTTGTAACGTCTACTTAAAGTAATATAAAAGGACATCTCTTCTCATAGAAGAGATGAGATAGACAACAACCCACAACACAATTCATATGAGATACTATAATCACGGTTAAGCTCTCCATCAAATTGGAGCTTTGAAATTTGGGGTGTGGCTATATCCGGTGACTCTAGTAGCCACCAAGATAAGTTTCGGTTTCGGTTTCGTGGACAGAAAGCGGCACATCGATAATCGTACCTATTCCGCTATTAAGGTACGCAATTTTCCAACAGTGGTATCAGAGCCGATCGTATTTCGGCTTCTATCTCGACTCTTAATTACATGATTAAATTAAAATTCGTTTTTTATTTATCATGTTTTTCCGACCGTCCCTGTTTTTTTGTAAACTTATATTAGTATGAGTCACATGTTGAATTCATTAATAATGTTTACATTTCCAATTCATATGTTGAATTCTCATTCCAGAGTATAATGAGCTTTTTTTTCTGACCTCTTTTCTGGCGTTTGTCGCTGGCTCATGATAGCATTCCCTTCCTTTTGAACCATTACGTGTGATTCCCGCGTCACTCGCCGGTCCGAGTAAGTCACACAACTGCAGTCGCCTTCACCGTTCCGCGCGTTCGAGAGCGTGGGTCAGATAAATCAAAATATCCATCTCCGATCTTTGTGACGGTGATAGTTTGATTGAAGACGGTGTCGGGAGTCGGTTGTGAGTCAAGTCGCCTTGCACCATCGATGCGTATCTGTCACGCGCGGACGCCTTCTATGACGCGTTGAGTGCGTGAGTCGACTCAATCGACTTGTCTGACGTCGATCTGAGTGATTACAAAGGTCGTTCTGGTCGAGGTTATATGACTTGATATGAGCGCCGAGTTGGTGGCATCTGATTGGGGATGTTTACAGAGGAAAAGAAAAGGATATAAATGTTTATCTTGTTTTCTCGTTTTCCGTTGGTGGTAGGGATGGATTTTTTTTGTTTCTTATTCTTATGTTGGTTAGGTGGGGTCACGTAATTTTGTTATATGAATATTTATGGGACTTGTACACTCTGTGTGGGTAGAGCTGGCAAGTCTGACCCGACCCGAGTGACCTGACCCGAAACCCGAGCAAAACCGACCCGACCCAACCCGAGAATACTGCAACCCGAAACCGACCCGACCCGACCCGTTGACGACCCGTAACCCGTTGACGACCCGTAACCCGTTGACGACCCGAAAATCAGTGACCCGAACCCGACCCAAACCCGACCCGACATTGACCCGACCCGATATTGACCCGATTAAATTGACGCTCTGACAATTATTAACCTTAATAATGATCAAAATGAAAGTGATTTATTGTTTAAATTGATATGTTTGACTTAATAATGAATTAATTAAACCAAATAATAATTTAAAACTAGATTTAATGGAAAAATATTGAAATATTGCGAAAAAATAACCGGACCCGATTACGACCCGACCCAAACCCGAACCGACCCGATGTATCATTTGACCCGAAAATGACCCGACCCAAACCCGACCCGAACCCGACCCGACCCGACCCGAAAGGGTTGTCTGACCCGATACGACCCGAACCCGATACGACCCGAACCCGACATGACCCGACCCAAACCCGACCCGACTGACCCGATTGCCACCCCTATCTGTGGGTGTGCTCCATTTTATGATTTTGTAAGATTATATTGGAATCTTGTTGGCACTTGGCTGTAACACATAATGTGATT
This sequence comes from Heliosperma pusillum, assembly GCA_022085475.1. Lineage (NCBI taxonomy): Eukaryota > Viridiplantae > Streptophyta > Magnoliopsida > Caryophyllales > Caryophyllaceae > Heliosperma > Heliosperma pusillum. The sequence continues at coordinate 52,981 of JAIUZE010066861.1, forward strand.
TATTATTTATTTATTTTCAATTAGAGCGTGTTATATGTGTTCTTGTTGGCTGTTACTATTTGTATTCATACTACTTTGTGAAGTTTGTAATATGTTATGTGTGATATATATTCTTGAACAATGTTATGTTTGTGTGTTGTGGCGTTCGTTGCACAACACAAGACTGTAATTTTATTTTACATATCTGCCTTAATATCTTAGTGATGTTGAGTAACGCTAATTTGTTTAGCTAGATTTATAAATGTGTGAATATGTTTCATATACGGTTTGTATTAACCATATAAAATTAAGTGTGTTTTATATGCGTAGAAGTTGAATGTGACTATGTGAGTCATATAAATTTGTTTTATATGTATAAGTAAATATCTTAGTGATATTTGTTATACCCAATATTTTATGAATGTTTTTCATACTCCGCGTATATATTTGTGTTTGGACCATGTAATTTCGTTTTATGTGGGAATAATATCGTCATGATATTAAATATATTTGGTGAGTAGGTTTCACAAAATTTTATCTTACGTGTAAATTGTAAATATCTAAGTGATATTTTACAAGTCACGTAAAAGTTGTCCTTGTATGTAAATTTTTAAGTGCCTTAGTGACCTCTTATTTTTAAGCAATCGGCTATCAAATTTATGGGTGTGAGAAATACTAATGTTTGACTTCGTGTCTGAATTAGTATATGCTACTCATGATTATTTGTGTATTGTGTTTTACAAGATAAAGATAGAACTTACGAATCGGTTTCAATTTATTTTATCTTGTGAAAGTTGTGTAATTTTGTATTACATTTACATAGAGAAAATAAATATCTTATTTACATTTGTTGTTCGTGAGATTTTATAACTTACATACAAGGCGTACATCATAATTCATAATGATATAATAGTTATTGTAAATTTGTTTTACAAAAGTACTTATTGTTTTTATATGAGAGTTCTCGTAAATTTGTTTTACGAAATGGCTTATATCCTTGTGATATAATAATTAATTAGTTTATGTAATTTTGTTTTACATAAATGATCTATATATTTGTGGTATACTTGTACATGTAAATTTGTTTTACATAAGAAATTTCGTTATATCTTAGTGATGTATTAATTTATTTAAAATTTTGTCTTGCATAAATAATTTATATCTTAGTGATATGTGATAACGTGTAAATTTAGTATTTACATGAGAGATGAGAAAGATTTTAATACATATTAGTTGTGTATCAATAACTCATTAAAACGATCATATGAGTTATGATCAAGGCCTTTTTAATTATTTTTAAAGACACGCAAATTTGTATAGTATAGTGATTGTCTAATATCTGAGTGATATTCTTATTCGTCCTAATTTGTTTAGCCGATATTATAAGGGTAATAGCTAATTTGTTTAGCGTTTTGGAATGGTTATTTGATTTCGTTTCATTTAATCTTAAGAGTTAATTAAATTGTTGAAATTTCTTGTTTATGACGTTTGTGTTGATTATGAGCTTAGCAAAATTTTCGAACGAACAATATAAATGAAGTTTTTTTTAATAATTTAATTTTTTTGAATTGTGCCTTCATCCATATACTTGTGTATGACAACAAGTGTTTTGGTGATTTGTTCACCACTGGTAAAGCGGTTTGAACTTAAATAACTAGCGTGATAAGATTTAGTATCTTATTAATAATCACGATTTTGAGAAATTGTGATCACTATTATCGAGGTTGAATATCTTACTAATGAGTAGGATTATGAAAATCTGTGTCTTGTACAGTATTTGTTCAAATATAGTAAGCTTGATGTATGCAAAATTGTGTTATTTTGTACGTAGACCTATTAAGTAGTTTTGAGACATGTCTTACAGCTTATGTAGCATGAGACTAAGTATAAGTCAATTTCGTATTGACATAGTGTACAACACTATGTGTTTTGTTCCGAAAGTGTTTAAAGGACTGTCACAGTTATGTTTATCTTACATGAGATGAAATACCTTTTAAATACGGGATTGACTGACATAAGGAATTATTTTTTCCATGGTGATTTGTTTGCCATATAATTATGGGATTAGGAAATATGGAAAACTCTTAATGTTTCGTTGTTAGTACACTCAATCCTTAAACAAAGTCTCAAACTTATAAAACGGGAGAAGAGGGCGTCTTGTGGCTGATGACTCCCGATAAGATTATTAATGGTCTATGTTTTTCTTACTATTAAGGACAAATATGTGGTATTACTTAAATATGTCTGACTTAGTGTCGACGAGAGAATAATGTGAAAATAATATTAAATTGGCTCATGATAGATTCGAGCCAAATGACATTATTTTTTCCATCACTTCGAGTTATGTGTGTTTCTTACATCCGATGCTAATTCTTGTCCTTTGTGGATTTAGAAACAAAGTGGGAATATTTATAACTCGTAGTTGTTTAATCCATTTTTTGTCGATGGATAATTAACTTTTTAGCGATGCTACATTGTTTTTGTTTTTCAAAGAAGCTTTGTGCTACTTTGATGTGTTATTCTATAACCACTTGGAGTGCAGAATTATTTTTCAATAATTAGTTCATTGGAAATCACGGATTATTATTTAACCTCAAGTCAATAGTTCTTATGGCTATGTGTTTGGCCAAAATATATATGTTCACCGCATTATTTTGTTATTCTTCTGCTTAATTACATTTTAACATATGTTCATTGTTTTTTAACTTTTTTATTTCAATCTATTTTTATTTTATTTGTGGGTATTTTAATGTTAAGGACCATCATGAGACTGTATATTTTTCCCTCTATCATTTTATTAAGTATTTGATATGTTCAAACATTTTATGATAAAAGGTGAAAACCGATTTGAACTTAGAGTCAGTACTCTTAGTAAATATGTTGGTTGCAAAAAAATCTTTGATATGTTCAAAGTGTTATGAGGAAAAATATGTGTGTTAGATCTTGAAATTCCCAATCGCTATGACAAAGAGTTGTTATAGTTGAGGAATTGTACATCACTTGACATGGTTAAGTGAAGTATGACCTTGATCAAGTTTTTTTTCTTCCTTTTAGCTTAGAGAAGGATTCCCTAAATATGTTTTGAGGAAATTTTGCCCACTCCAAATAAGTTTTGGATAAAAGGTTGGTCATTTATGCCTTAATATATATCAAATTTTGTGTTTAAATAACCCACAATATTTATTCACTTTGATGTGTTTCCAAGTGTTTGGTGAAAACTAGTAGACTTTTGTCTTGTATTCGTTACAATGCAAAAACTATCCTTTGGTGAGTGGGAGAATTTGTGAACTGATTGAGTCACCAAGAATAGTTTTAATTTCTCTTCATATTTGGATAGTTGGAGTAGTTCCATGGTTCATAATAAAGATGAAACTTTGTCTACTGATGAATAAATGTTAACTTGTATATCAAGTTATAAGGATTAACATAAGGTTGGTCCTTGAGATGTTTTGCTCATTATGGAGGATAGTGGGAGCTGTCCTAAATATTCAACTGTTTTTCCTACTTTTAGTAAGTGAGAGCTATCAGTTTTAGTAAGTGAGAGTATTCAGCAAGTAATAAAAATGGATCGTTATATGAGAGCATAAAAACGTTGTGACAATGTGTGTCTTTGTGACAGTTAGGTTTAAGACTATTATGAGATATGTTCTCAAAATGTTAGGATTCGTTCCACTTTTCTTCTAAGTTCTTGTTATCTATTTGGATTTTGTTTTCAAATGGATGTAAAGATTATTTTCTTGAATCAAGTTGTTTTAGAAATTTATACAGGTGGATCGATCAGCTGAGTCCGTCTTAAATGATTGAGATGATAACATTTTGTATCTCTTTGGGCGTGTCCATGTGTTAGAAGTCTACCATACTTATTTCAAAAGTCATTTGTGTGATGATTTAGTTGGAATGGTGGAATTGACGTTGCTATGTCAAAATTATATAGGAGAATAAGTTTCTCTTTAATAATTGGTGACATGTTGGTATTTTAGAAGAATATTAATATTTTGGTTATGTCTAAACCTATGATTGAGTGCAAGAAAAGATTAGAGTATTGTTTCTTGTTCTAGTGTAGTTGGTATTTTGATGTGTACCTTGTTTAGTACATGGTTGAACGTCAATTTTGTAATTGATAAGTAATTTGTTACCTAATCAATCCTTTACACGCATGCACAATGATATGTAATCAAGTGTTTTTTTTTCTTTGGCCTTTGTGGTAAGAGTAGATTAGTTCTTATGTGGGACTAAGAGTTGTCATCAAGTACGACTAACAAGATCATTGACGCATTATATTTTTTATAAGATATGTTCTTTATTAGTTCATGTGTTTGAGCCAATTGTGCAAATGCGTCAACTTATGTTTAATCTTGTTGAATTGTGAATTTGTTTGTTGATGGACATTTTTGGATAAAGATTTTGTTTCTTTTGAAAATGTTCATAAGCATTTGTTGCAGGATGAGGCACATAAGATATCACCAAGCTTTTAGATGTAACGCCCCAAAAAACAGACAGGTAGCTCAAAATAGCTATTTATATTAAAAATAGATAGCAGCGGAATTACAGGGCGCCACCGCCATATTTTTCCTCCGGAAAATACAAGGCTTATACAATAAAATAAATACACTTATAAAACAAAAACTAAAAACTCTATTTATTTAATTAGACATCTTATAAGCCTCGTCTTCTTTATGGATTTTCTCACTCTTGACCCTCTTCGATACTTGTACCTGAAAAATATATAAAAATAAGGGGATCAGCCAACCACAGGCTGAGTATGACTACGGTTGCCTCCACCGGCCTTATGCCATTTTCATTATTCATTTTTCCTTATTCCTCATTAATATCACGTTAGCGAGTACAATAAATTACCAGAGTATAATAACTTACCATCATACAGTATTTCATGCCAACCAGTCAGGTCTCCAATCATTATATCATTTCTTATTTTCATAAGAACACATACTCATATCACAATAGTGTCGGTCTACCATTACCGAACAAGAGAGACATTACGTAGATACACACTCCCTGAGGTCTAAGACCCACCTCCATGTACACAAGATAAGATCCTCAGGTCTAAGACCCACCTCGGCTATTGCCGGATAACAGAACCGTAGTTCACATGGAGCCGCGCCTCCTTTCGTGTACCCACGTTACAAAATAATGTCATCTCTATCCAATAATCGTATCCCGAATGCTACAATTGGCCAATTATGCATTATGACAACAATACCATCATGACAAACATTATAACATCTAAGACACTAATATAATGTGAGAACGATAAAACAACCATAATATGAATTCGACAATTTAAAATATTATAACAGTTAGTACGTATAACATCATCTCATTTTAATAGTAAAGCAAGCCTCTTATCTTCTGTGCTTTATCGTATTTCTTTCACTTTTTTATCCCTTCTAATTTCTTCTCTTATCCACACACATGGAGTATAAAAATAGGCCAAGCCCCTTTCATTCCCGTATCACAAAAACTAAACAATACGACTCATTCATTCTAACCTTGCCAAACCCGTCTAAGTACTACCCATCACTATAAAAATAAAACGTCTTCCTTATTTGGTTTTGGTTCTTAGTGTTATGTACATAGATAAAGATTAATACGGGTACGTACGAATCGCTAGTTTAAGAAATACCCGGATTAGTTGTTGAATAGTCACTAGTTCACTACATCCCCGTCTTCTCCCAATCTCCCTTGTATCATTTTTATTTCTTTTGGTTTTCTATCTAAGTATCTAGATTTTGTACGTAGTCTAGGTGTAGTGTATAGGGAAATTCCTTGGGTGAGTCACACGTGTTACGTGTCAAGTGTAATATTTTTACTTTTTTTTTCTTTTTCTTTTTCTTTTTGATAGTTATCTAAAAGAGTAATAAAATGTGCGTCGGAATTTTACGGCTTACTTTTAATGTGAGTCCCGACTCATATACTCTTCCTAGGTTCATAAGTAGAGTCATTTCGTTTATACTGATAAATATACATGTCTAATTTATAAAATATGATAGTCCTATTAATATAAGTATATCTTAACATTTATTTTATTCGGGATATTACATTAGATTGCCTAGTCACACAGGTAATCGCCTTGACACTTGTGTAGTGGGTAAGATGAGACTGAGTCACGTTAACACTTGGAGAGTGTTGGAGATTAACTTTGTACATGAGTTGTATGGAAAAGATATTGACTCGTTATATAGTCGCCTTAGTAAGTCTAAGATGAGACTTAATTTTGTAGTCGAAGTATGAGAAGATACCCTATTTTTGTACTAAAGCTTTGAACCGGCTCTTACGCAAGTGTTGAAGAATCAACAAGATGCGGCTATTGCTCAAGCCAACCAAGCCAACTCAACTTAACATATACAAATTCTACAATTAAACATGATTATTATGAAGTTACAAGTCTCCAAAAAAAGTAACGATATAAAAAAAATTATAACTACTTACTTTTTAACTAATATAAATTTTATTTCATTTACTCTTGTTGTATATTTTTACTGTAACACCCGGAAATGTACCCTATTTTTATAGTGAAAATATTTTACGGTTACTTTTCAGTGAATTATAGTTTTAATCGTAAATTTAATTTTTCGAGTCGAATTTAGAATTTCCGAGTTCGTATTTGGAATTTCCGCGAGATTCCATGAGAATCCCGTCTTAAGGCGAGTTTGACTTTTATTGACTTTTTCCTTTTCATACTCATACTCCCTTAACCTATTTTTCATTCAACACAAACACATTTCACATTTCTTCTTCCTTAAGCAACCAAACCCTTGCCTCCCTCTTTGTTTCAATCTTAGAATTCTCATAGCTCATTCGTTCTTTGCTAGAATTCGCGTAAGTTCGTCTCATTCTTCCCCTCTTACCTTCCTCTATCCGTATTGATATTAAAATCATCGTCTTTCTCGCTTTTCAAACTTTCCGCCTTCTCCACGATGAATTTCATTCATCTTTTTCTGATCTATTTGTAGGTGGGGTGACCTCCAAGATCCCGACAAAGAGACTATTACCTTATTGAAGAGGAGCTTGACGAGTAGTGAAGACGCATAAAGGTAACGGTGAAGGGTTACTCGGTATCATTTACGTGTTTTACATGCTTTATATGCTAGAAATCGTATTAGAATACGATTAGAAAGCTTAGGATTCATCTTATGGATGATGATTGTTGTTATTTGATGAATGTTGATGATATATATTGATTGTTGATAATTATTAGAAGTATATATGAGAATTGAAATGGATTGAGTAAGTGAGAAAGGCTCACGGGTGAAGAGGTGCTCCCAGCCGGCCGACCGGCCGCCGGTCTGCCCACCGGCTGGGAACACATCAGTAACAACCTTGAGAATTTTGGGATTTTTGTATATAGGTGTTCCGAGCCGGGGTACCGGCCGCCTCCCTCCTGACCGGCCTGGAACACATTCCTCTGTTTTGATGATTTTTGGTTTTTGCCTGTGCTCCGAGCCGGGGTACCGGCCGCCTCCCTCCTGACCGGCCTGGAACACGGCTGTGTTCTTCTCATCTAAATTCTAAAACTCGTACTTTAAAATAGTTCCCATGGTTCGTTTATCGTATAATTTTACGTAGTGTCTTATAATATTCATGTTTTGGATATATGATATTTCATTCGCGTGTATCACATGTTTTGTGACGGTTTTTGCTATGTCCCACTTTGAGTCGGTTTTTACAAATGATACGGTTTGAGCACTATTTTGTCTTGTTCTTTGTACTCTCATTCCCTTGGCTACCTCCACGTTCGTAAGGCTGGAATGTCGGAACGGGGAGGTATCCTACTGCTTAAATGCATGTGTTAGTGG